>VWPU01003739.1:271324-283484 GCA_013398955.1 Callaeas wilsoni
AGGAAGGCAGGAAGGAAGGAAGGCAGGAAGGAAGGAAGGCAGGAAGGAAGGAAGGCAGGAAGGAAGGAAGGCAGGAAGGGTTGTTTCATGTATTTATTTACCACTCTGCCTGGGTCAATTCTATTTCTGGTTGTGTCTTATACAAGGCTGAGTAGGAGCAGCAGGCATGCCTCTGCATACATACATTCATGTTCCTTTTCAGTCTTCATCAGCCTGCTTTATCTGATTTTATCTGATTTTACTTAAATTACCTAAAGTTAATCAGCAAGCTAGCAGATAATTAATCTGGAAAATTTCAGACTGAACAATGCGTTTTTCCAAGTAAAAACTGGTGGTGGTTATTGGAGAACTTATGAGTGATATTGGAGCTCACCCATATTCCCACACAGGGAAAAAAGAGGTATATGGAGCTGTGCTGCTCCCCAGCACTGACCCTTTGCTGCAACAGCAGCTGAACACAGAGGAAGTCCTCTCTGTGTGACTACTGCTCCTGTTCTCACCAAATAGGTGAGCAAGGTGAGGACAGCAAGAGCGAGCAAACGGAGCTGTGCTATCCTGCTCACTAAACAGTGTAGAAAACTTGTGAAAACAGACAAAAAAATTGCTGATCGATCTATGCAAAGAGTGGGGAAGTGGGCACAGGCAGCCCTATTGCTGTCTGCCTGCTTTCTGCCGAGAGTGCTGCCAAGCTTTGACAATGTGCATGGGGAGACATGAACCCCAAGTATCTGCTAGCAAACTGGAGCGGAGCATGCTCGATCCGGCTCTTGCCTGATGCACATAGATGGCATGAATGACTCTTTGGTCATGAATGCACTTGGGCACATCATCCACAGGGCTCAGTTCAGTGCAAGCTTGTCTTTGAATATGCAACTTCATGTGAACAGACTTGAGACACATCTGGACTTAAGAAAAGGGCTGGATCACAGTTGCACTGGCAGAGTGAGCAGCACTTAAATGTTTGTGTGACTTCCAGGTCCCTGGGCAAAGAGAATAACTGAGGACCAGGCTGCAACAGGGAGGTCTACCAAGCACCTGCTAGAACAGAACCCCTTAAATGAGGAACCCTTAAAACCACACAGAAATAGGGAGCTTGGCAACACATATTTGTAGGAACAGAGACGTGCAGCTGAATGCCACACACTGCACTGCACAGCCTTACCTCTCTGTTTCAATAAAAGAGTTGAAATCATCAGCCAAGCTGGAAGTGGCAAGAATTCAAGTGAAATTGGAATCTCCAACGCAGCCTGCTGAGGCTGGTTACTTGAGCCACCATGTTGGCCCGAGATCCTGTTTTTGTCTTGTAGAATAAGGAAACCCATTATTGCTAACATGTGCTGCAAGAGTTCGTTAGCATTGAGGGTTCCCTTAGGAGTGGGCTAAGTGATGTGATCCCATTTTTCCCTATGAATATTTATAAGCAGACCACATTTGAGTCTATTTATTTTTGGGGATTTTTCTTCTTTTTTATGGGGTTTTCAATTTTGTGTCTGAGGTTTATATTTTCTATTTTTTTTAAGGCAAGACTAATTGCTGAGGGGAAGGGGGTTGTTTGGTTGTGCAATAGCAACAGCTGTTGTTTTTTTGTGCCTCATTTGGCACTAGAGTAAAAACAGCAACTTTTTGTTTGTAATAATAACAGATGTGTATAACATTATATGCAGTCTGTGCTAGAGATGGGAGAACGTGTTCTGAATAAATTTTCAGCTCACTTGAAGTTCACGGGTTCAAAATTTACCCACAGAATTGAACTCTGAAAATGTCTTCACCTGCCATGGATTTAATTCTATTAACTTTTGCACAGCCTTGGAGCTCAGAAAAGGTTATATGCTGTAAAATTCACCAAGGCCTCCTCTAGCAGTACAATAAGAGACATGTTCATGATCCCTGATCACTGCTACAGACTTAAGATGTTAGTAGGATATGCAAAGGCATAAGGAGAGGAGGCAAAGTGACAAATTATAAGGCTAGGTAATCAGAAAGGAGATGGCACAAGGCAAGGAACAGACTAGAGCAGAGCTAGGGCAAGTAAATAGCAAATTCAGTAAGAAGAAGTCTAAAGGATCTCTGAAACTCAGTCTTGCCAAATGTTGAGATTGTTCCCCTTCTATGAAGTATTTAAGCATGTGTTTAAGTTTAAACACACATGGAGGGCCTACTAACTTCAGCAGAGCTGGACACATGCTTAATAGCTTTGCTGAATGGTGGCCAGTATGTACCCCACCTTGCAGGCTGACACTCCAGGTAACTTGAGAGAGGGAATATCTGTGTGGAGTCAGAAAGTAAGAAACAGAAACCACAAGCCACAAGGCTCACTGGACTGCCAAGGAGGACCAATCCTAGTATAAATGTGACAGGAGGGACCAACTTTGAAAAATGTATTGCCTTCGCAGCAGATGAAAAGAATCTAAGAAAGACATTTCCTGCAATTACTGATATGAGATTAAATGCTCCAAAAAGAAAAGAACAAAAGAAACAGAAGTTTGTGTCTAGCTCTATGAAGAAAACTAAGGAAATGGCAGAAACAGTCTTTAAAAATGTCAGCCTTCAACCAATAGATTGAATATTTCAAATGGTTGTGCAGTATTGGAAATTTCTGCAGAATTACCACTTTGAAACCCACACTTTCAAGAAATAATTGGCCAAAATTTATGATGATAAATAAAATAAAATTCCATAATCAAAAAAACCCACCCACAATATCATGCAAAGAATATTAAGACTGCATGGTAAAGCATTTAAGTCAAGGAATAATATTCTAAATTCTTTGTGAATCTTCAATCCTTTCACACTCAGTTATCTGTATAATAATACAGGTTTAATGAGATAACTTTCTGTTGCCTGACACCTAAGGGACACTAAACCACATTTTATTCCATAGCAGTCTTCAATAGTCAGTGGAGACTGCTTACTGTCAAAAATACTGTGAAGAGAGAAAAGGAATGGAGTGCACACATCTACAGTTTGCAGAGACAGCAGCGTAACTCTATGCATGATATTCATACTGTCAGTATCAGAACCACTAATATATCTTTATCTTGAATAATGTGGTGTGTTTAAGTGATGTTTATAGATTTATGACAGAAAGTCTCATCAAAGATAGTGGAGTAGAGATGAAAAGTAAAAGATTTAAATCAATTAGCATACATTATTTGCTTTAAAACTACTTGGTACCCACTTGGAATAGGAAAATAAATCTTACTCTAGAGTTTACATTCTTTCTCCTACTTGTCCTTCCAATTTAGCTTGGAAGAGCAGAAATGTAATGTGTACCTCTGGAGGAGGGTGGGTTTGCTGGCAGCTTGCATTTTAAGGTAGAGATCTGGCTGACTGGTTATATACTGGGGGGAATGGTGCTGCAGGGTAAAAAAGCTCATCTTTCCAGCCCTAAGGAACCAGACCTTGTTTGCAGACTCACCTCAGAGGTCAAGGGCAGTTTAGGACTTCACATTAACCTTGGAGCAGGTTTTATAGCAGCACTGAATGAGTTTGTCAGTCAGTCTCACTTATAGGCTGCAGCACTGTCAGTGGTGAATTTTTACCCACCACTATTTTCGTTTTAGAAGCCACTTCAATTGATCATCTCAATGCTCAAATTTCTATATGGATACAGCTGAAGTGATGAACTTCACTGAAGATCTTTATTAAGTTATATTAGCTACCTGATCTCAGAAGCACCTTAAATATTTAAAATGCATCAGCACAAGGAAAATATAAATGCGATGCAGTGTGTGTGAGACCTGAAGAGCCCAAGCTCTCGCTTCCTGCTTATACTGTGAATGGCATGAAGGTAGCAAACCTGACTGCCATGAGCCATATTAACATTCCCAGAAAAACAGTTCCATTTGTTCACACTTCCTGATGTGCATGCAGCGTTTCGTGTGAGGCCCATTAAGAGGAGAACTGCCCTCTGCAATGAATGTTAGAGTGACAGAAAAAGGATGTTCCCTCTTCTGAGGATCTTGAAGCCCACTGCCATGCCAGAACAGGGAGTGCCAAGGTGAAGGCTCTCTATTCTACCACCGCTTCTGTCAAAAGTTTACATGTATAAAATTTTCCAAACTAAGAGTTTTTCATTTAAAAATTTTATATCTAGGTGTTTGTGATTCACATTTTCCCCACTGGCTTCCAGGATCGAGAAGAAAACACTGAGAAGATGTAATGCGAACAACTTGGCTCTCTTTCCTGCAGTTTTGCTCAAAGATCTGCACCTACATGAGGTGCTATTTAGAGCTCCATCTTGTGAAAGCTTGAGCCATAAGACCAAAATCATTTGTCAGTGTCAGAAATCCAAGAAACAAAGGCTGATTTTAGCTCAGGGTTTCAAGTAAAGCTAATTTTTGATGCCATTATGTTACAATTACAGCATTCTTTGGGTTCACTTCAGACTTTCAAATAAAAAATACCCAGGCCACAACCTTAGTGAAAGCAGTATGGCTTGGTTGAACTAATTTTCTTTGATTTGTCTAATTTACATTTTCAACCAAGTATTAAGCCTCATAGGCACTGGGAAATGCAAGTACAACAACCTCCTGTGGCTTGCCTTAACAATATGTACACTACTGAAATATTAACATAGTCATCTCATCACTCTATAAAACTATTAAATAAAAGTCAAAAAGAACTGTTCCGGTGCAGATACTTGGGGCAGAGAAAGTTAAAGGAGAAGGAGAGGAGGAGAACAGAGTCTTCAGAGCAAGGGCAGAGACAGGAAGACCATATTCAAGGTAACAGTAGCACATTTAGGGAATGCCAACCTAAATTAACACACCAGAGGATCTCTTCTTTCCAAACAGCACACCCCACTGTCACACACACTCTTCCAAGAAACACTGGAAAAGATAATGGTGGAGCAGAAAAGAGAAGAAAGCTCAGTTCTTTTAAAAAACCCACATGAGGACAGCTGCTGACTGGAATGCACTGTTTCTTGCGACACTCTGTCTTGCCTTTCACACAGGCACAGATGGTGCAGTTCACAGAGGACCACATCTCTCCATCCTGCAAGAGGGAACATGATATAGTATCAGTTGGGGTGGCAACATGAAGCTATTTCAGCAATGTATCATTGCACAAGAAAGGATGAATTTCCCTGTTGGCATTGTGTCATTGTTTAGTCTAAATTATTTTTAGGTGTCTGTCCATGGCCAGTTGGATTCAAGATAGAGATCAAATTCAGCCAGGTTTTCTTCCCTTTGGCCTTTTTGGTAAGAAATTAATTTTTCCAAAGCTAACCAAATCACATTTGCATTTTTCAACAGTGTCCTGATTATTTGCACTGTTTTCTCTCCAATAAGCATCTGAGTTGTGATCACACCTACCACAAGTTTTCATTTTAGTTCACATAATTAGAAAAACCTGATTCACTGAATTGAGTGACATCTTTAAGTTGTTGCACATGAAAATATTTGATTAAGATGTCAGCATATAGTGAACTTATTCCCATATGTTGCATCATTTCAACTTAGGGCAGGAATTGTCAAATAATTCTAATTTAGATTACTACAGCACTTTCACAGATATTTGATCTGCTAAACATCTGAAAATATTTAGAAGAGATACAGTGCTGAATCTCTCAAAAGCAGAGCAGGTAAGACAGCATATGTATAGCTCTGAAAATATGAAGTGCAGAGCATAATATATCTCATGGTCTTGTCCCCACTTGGGATGAATTGCTTGTGGAACTGCCCTGGCTCCTTTTTACATGGTGTTGCATTTGCCAAGTGTGGTTCCTAAAACATTCTGTCTCACCCACTTACAGTCTTATGCTAGTCCGCTTAGAGCCAAACTGTGCATGTTTTCTGTTTACAGGGCTGCTGGGAAGGAAGGGTGAGGATAGACCTGACAGGAACAGGCAGTTCAACCAGACAGCTGTGAATAATTATGTGCCCACCTCAACATGATGTTCTGACCAGAAACAGACTATATCTGAAATGCCAAGGAGCCTAACTTATTCACCTCAGCTTGCTTCATCAAAGGCTGTCTCTCTCCTATTTTTTGTTTCTAGGGCATGTTGCTCTTGCCTGGTGTTTCTGATGTTCTTCAGTCTCTAATGACCACTCAGCAGGCATCTGCCAAGGTACCAGAATACATCACAGCTGACTGCATGCAGCTGCCCTTAATTTTTGGCTTACAGCTGGTTTTGCACAGGAGTGCAAAAACACATTTGCTGTGCCCATTCTACCTGTGTTAGACCATTGACTTCAACCGAACAACACTGAATTTATTTTTTTGCACACAAGGCCAGAAATGGAGGTACTGTCTCGTTATTTTTTCACACTCCATATAATACTAGTAATATAATAAAATCTTCACAAGAAGCAGAATATTTTAGTTGGGTGCCTAAGAAGTAGGCATTTGTTCCTGAAGCACAATGGCACCAGTGTGAATGTGCCAATCAGATGGAGCATAGTCTCAGCGTACAGTAGGTTCACATGTAATTTCCAGAATAAACACTTCTGCTATGTACACAAAAGATGGAATAAATGGGAAGCAATTCTGGCTGAGCAAACCAAGTATTCACACAGGACTTAACATTTGATCTGATTCAAGGGTCTCTTAATTCACAGATGGCCCATGAGGTGACAGAATCTTTTTCTGACACAGTGTGAAAAAAAGCTGCACCACTTGGAAAAACAAACGGGGTCTCAGGAACAGCAGAAGTGTTCTGCAGGGAATCCCTTGTGATTTGAGTACATTGGGTGAGAGTGCAGTAGGTAACAGTTATTACATGGCTATCCCAGTATAGGATGTCAGGGGTGCTGTCCTTAGCAGAGACGTGAAATGTAGTAAATCAAGTAACTTTCAGCCAAAATGAACTTCACAAAGCTCCTGTTGGCTCAGTTATGGAAAAGACTCTTTGGCTTGGCCGACAAAGCCTACGTACCACTCAGAATACCTCCTCCATGAGTATCAGTGTTTGTTTGGGAAAGCAGAGCATTAGTATCTCTTACTAAAAATGCATCAATTGTCATGAAACAGCAGCTTGAACATCTACATGCAGAGTGGGAGACAACACGTAACATTCAAGGAGGAGCTAATCTTTAATTGTTGACTATCAGCAGAATTTATTCAAACTCAGAAAAAAAATAAACAGATGGCAAATTTTGCAAAGCTTTGCCTCTGAGTTGTTCCATCATCAACCAGGATGGTGAGGATTCTGCTAAAAACAAGCCACAATACTAATTTACAGCAAACTCGTGCTATTTTGGCTGTTACAATGGCATCTATCCTTGAGCCACACCTGAAACCTTACCTGGAAGATCTTATTGCCAAACTTGCACACTTTCACCTCCTCAGGAGGGATGTATGAGACACACTCTTTGCAGCAGTGGTCTTTTTTTTTATTGCATTGACCAGGAAGTAAGCACCTCTTCTTACATATCACTGTTGAATCCTAGGTACAAGGGTGAAAGGAAATCATAAAATCATCACCAAGATGTTTTTGTTCCTCTGTGTCCTTATATATTTCTGCTTGCTCAGTCATTGCATCTCCCCAAGCTACAGGCCAACTGCTTTTAATAGGTCAGCTAAGAGAAAATAAATATTATTTATAGATAAAGGGAATCTTTCATGGTCTATGAAGCTAAAGCCCAGCTTGTACTTCTGTTGGCCTGCAAAATCTCACTGATTTGGTGGCACTTTTATTTTTTTGCCTTGGTGAAAATGTGTGAGTGGTTGCAGTCATGTTAGGGAACTAAGCAAAAATCACTGACCTTCAGCAGAGACATGGTAATTCATCATTTAGAAAGTCCTCTTCCGTTCTAATGCAGTCTTAAAGAGGACCATATAATCTGAGCAACTTTATTTTGCATCACACAGGGTCAGGCATCATGTCTCAGCTGAGGGAGCCAGTAACTTTTTAAACTTTCCTAGCACAACTGCAAGTGCACTTCAGATCAGATTCTTTGAGACCACACAAGATGCCAAAGAACAGTATCAGGCTTACAATTCCACAGCCCTGCAAACTACTGCTAAGCCAGACAACCATCAGCACATAATATCAAAGCAGGATGGACTTACCTTGCATGTACACATTGTGCAGTTGTCATACATAAATGAGGAACCATTATCATACACGTTGCTATGAAAGAGGCAGCTTCCAAATGGGAGGTCAAACACTTTCCTCTGTCCTGAGTATAAATAAACAGTAATAGAAACAAAATGTGGTTGAAAATATGCCACATTGTCAACAAAAATAGTAGGGCTTATTGTCACCAGACCAAATTCATGTGCAGTGTGTCATTTGCTATGTGTTTCCACTTCAGTGTGAAAAAAATATGTACTTTCAACAGTTCACTATTCTTTTAGTACACATCCATCTCTACAAATTCTACTGTGGGACAAAATATAAATTATTTATGTCATGTTTATATAGGAAAAATCTTTCTTCTCCTTCTCATCGTAAAGTGCACAGTGCAGCTAAAGGAATATAAAGTAAGCACTGCAAACTCTTAAGGTAGGTGCATTTAAACTAGTTTAAACAGTCTTTAACTTAAAGCAATAACTTATCAAATAAAGCAGTCAACTTCTTTTAGCAAATCTACCTCAGGGGTTCACAGCAGCCAAGCTAAATCAACTCAGTGACATTGATTAAAAAAAAAACCGTAGGTGTTTTCCAGTCTCATTAAGATAGCTTGATGTATCATGTGCTCACACAAGGCTGCAAGAAAATACAGGAATTTGCATTGTTTATGAAGAGAATGAAGGCAAAACAAGATACTTAAGTTTCCATAATCTGCAAAATATTTAGGTTTAATGGGAGTGAGACAGGGGTTTAGGGCACTATACAGGGAAGGCAGCACCAAAATCAAAACCTTCTTGAAGTCATGCAATCCTGCAAACACTTTCAGACCCAAGTTACAACACAGTTTGTGCTCCTGTAAACTGCTCTTACTCCTCAGCTTCTTTCCCAGTAAATTATTTTAAACAAGTGACCATTATAATACATACACATGAGCTCTTCACAAAAACACTGTACTTACCTTCCTAATTTTGAATTGCTCTGTTTACTTTTGGAGGCAGACAACTAATAAGTTCTTTTATGAGTGGTTGTCACTCTCCTACCTTATAAGTTCTGCAGTCTAGTGTTTAATAGGCATCAAATCCAAGGTATGGAATGCCCACTCTAAGTACTTCCTAGAAGTACTAAGTACGAGACCAATATTTTAGCTTTCAAACCATCAGGTTTCAGCACACTGTAATTCCTTCCTTTTTCAATAATTCTTGATAAATGTAGAGCATATTAAAAGAAAAAGGTTCCATTTTCCTCTCAGATATAAGTGAGCAAAAGGATAAGCACATAGCAAAATCCATTGGATTTGCCTTCAGTTTTTACAAATCAAATGTTAAACAAAAGTTAAGAAATTGCTTTTTTTTTCAGTTAGATACACTTTAAACATCCCTCTCCTGCAAATTAGATACTTGGAATTAACCTGTGCTTGTGTAGCCAGCCTTCCTTTCACTGGATGTGCATCTTTCTCAAAAGGTTTAATTTCTCTTGCAGGACTGACATAAGGAATCAGTTGAGGATGCTCAGTATCCCTAAAAGGAACTGCTCTACATCCATGCACCACTTAGGGGCAAAGCCATGCCATAGTCCTGCCTGTAACAACACTTCTACTGCTCTCTGTGGGGCCAGGACTTCAATTGCAGAGCTTGTGTCAGCAAGTGAACAAAAGTTCAGTTCTCTCCCACACCCTCTTGCCATGCCTTGAAAACCACTCAGTGCAATTCCGGGTGGCCAACCCAGTTCAAATAGTTGGTTAAAAACCACTGTCAAAGGAGGCACCACTTTAAAAGATGTGGTGATGAAGATATTGGCTTAATGGTTGTCTTTGCTGGCTCATAACCACTAGTTAAAGTAATAATTCAACTCCCAGTAGAGTCCACAGCATTCTTCTAAGTTATGTACGCTGAGTATCAGGAATTCAATTGCAGGGAGGTCCTCCACATGATACTTTAAAAACCATGCCTCAGCATCCCTGGAAACTTTTCTCTTTCCTGACTGCTATGCAGTGTGTTACTCATCCCTTGGCTTTACCTCCATTTCAAAACTTTTAACACTTCCCTGTAAACAGACATAATCTATTCACAGGTATATGAAATGTTTTAGAGTAAAAACCACATAAATTGGAATTCATTATTATTACTGAATTTGTTTACATTCTAAGGAGGGAAAAAAGAATTTGTAGAAAGATTCCCTTGAAGCAGTCAAAACTTAAAGCTGCATTTTGAATGCCTAGTTCAAGGAGGGAAAAGTTCAGTCAGGAAAAGCATGGAGAGGAGAGGACAAGGGGAGTTTACAGAAGGAAAGGAAAAATGTTCTCAGCCAAAACAGAAGCTCAGCGTCTGGACAGTTCTCCTCTCTATTTCATTCCTCTACTGCCATTACTCTCTGGTACTGTGGTTGAATGTTCCGGGCAGATATTTATTTATCTGTAGCACTTCTCAATGAGCAAATAAATAAACTCAGGTTTATTTCAAGCAGTCAAAAATGTTAAGTATTATCAGAACCTGAAACTCTAAATGGCTTTGCTGCCTCCAAGGCCAGACCTCTCTATACCCCTAACCTAGACCTGGAAAGAGATTTCAGACAAAAAGATAGTCAAAATTACAAACAGTTTCCATTGATGAACTGGAAGTAATTGGCTCTGATATTTTTCCAAACCTAGTTATAACCCCATAGACCAAACTAAAGTTGATTTACTTGGTAGGATGTAAGCACTCCTTGTTTATGAAATAGATGGAATGTTAACCTTTGGGATCTGTGGACACAGTAAGAGCAAAACAAGGCAGTGCCTTATTTTGTCACTGCCTTGCTTGTCATGACCTGGAAGAACCAGCCCTTCTTATAGGCCTATGACTCACACCTTTAAAATGTGTTGGAAAGATGTGATTGAAAGTATTCGTGGATGACAGTGTGACTCCACCTTAAGAAGGCAATCATGAGATGGACTCCTGGATCCATGGCCTCTCTGACAACAGTTTCTAAAAATGCAATGTCAGTTCAGAAGTTTCCTCTGACCTGGGTTTCCTCAAAACCAGGAACGCAAATACCCACTCAAGTAATAACATGAGATGGTGAGGTCTTTTTCTTGTGGCAAACTCCAAAGGAACATTTCCTCCCGCCTCAACCTCCTTTGTAAAATATATAATGAAGGTGGGAAGCATCTCCATATTTTTCCTTCTAAGCAAGGCAACTGGTCTATGTTCAAATGCTCTTCTGCAGCTGCTTGCTTAGTACCACCCACCACATCCTTAACACTGACCCTGAGTACCTGTTCAGAATCTGTGGATTATAAACTCAGAGCAATAGAGTCTCTCTCACCTCCCGGAATTTACCAGTATTGTGAAATATTAGTCTAAAAGATGTTATGCACCAATATATTGTATTAATTACAAAATTCCTAGGGGGAAAAAAACCACTCACCTAAGCATTTGGGGCAGCACTGTCCAGCAGGAATGTGACTGAGGTGCTGGGGACATGAGAGAATGGGGCAGACTTCTTGGATACACTGCGTCCTGCCACCCTGAAGGAAAATAGGCTCCATTAGAATAAAAATTAAAGTAAAATATCAAGTAAATGTGCACACCCGCACACACACAGGCAACAAGGTTTTGAAAAGCCTTAGCCAAAGCAATATTTGCCAACAGAAATTTCTGCTTGTATCAGGTGTACAGGACCTACAACTGTCCTTCAAGACTTCTATATTGCTGGCAGAGACCTTGGATTATCCATATTTTTTTCAATCTCTCAAACAATGAATGTAATAATTGAATAAACAGTGTCTTTCTATCTTATTTCTTGGTGTGGATACGATAAAACCAAGGAAAATAAAATCATTATCCATGAACCTTTCCGGATGTTCCAAAAAGTTATTGAGCAATTTTTTATATTATTCTTCATCTCCTGTGTCGTGCCCTTCTAGGCTTGTCTGGGACAGGGATTAAGTGCTGAAGCAAGATGAGAGCAGGTGTTCTTCCACAATGTCTGTGACCTCAGAAGCCAAATAAGCCGAAATCACTTAAGAAAGCACATTCTTCTTAGCCTCCACGGCCAACTATGCAGACCCAGAAGGTTGGCTGCTTTCTTCAGAGGACTGAAAACCAAGTGGATATATGAAATTTTGAAAATGTATGGGGGGAAGGGAAAGGAAAGGAA
>VWPU01003740.1:0-166089 GCA_013398955.1 Callaeas wilsoni
GTCCGAGCCGGGAGAGCGCGGAATCACCTGCAGCTGAGAGCCACCTCTGGGGCCTTCCCAGGACTGACCCCGGTGCGGTGAGTGCGAGCCTGGAACAGCCAGGAGAGCGCGGAACCACCTGCGGCTGGGAGCCACTTCTGGGGCCTTCCNCCGAGCCGGGAGAGCGCGGAATCACCTGCAGCTGAGAGCCACCTCTGGGGCCTTCGCAGGCCTGACCCCGGTGCGGTGAGTGCGAGCCTGGAACAGCCGGGAGAGCGCGGAACCACGTGCGGCTGGGAGCCACTTCTGGGGCCTTCCCAGGACTGACCCCAGTTCAGAGGAAAGGGCCTCTACTGCAGCGTAAACTGGGTTGAGGGGAGAAAGGGCAGTAAGGGCTGCCTTTTGTGATCGCTCCGGAAGGAAAACCGTAATAACGTGGAATAACATGATGAATGTTTTATAATGGAAGTACAAAATTTTGTGAGTTTTATTGATTCATCTGTAATGTACATACTGTGTTATAAATCATTAATTTGATTGAGAATTTAGAGTTTTTTTCCTTTCAAGCTCTGGTTCTATTGGCTCTCAAACACTTGCATATTGACAAATGAATAGCATTGATTTTCCTCGAGTAGATTGATTGCTTAGATGCAAAAAATTGTCTTTTTTCCCCCCATGGATGGTAGCAAAGGAAGAGCTGCAGCTTTGATCTCACTGACTGGCAGCCTCTTCCATTCCTTTGGCATGCACTTTAATATTTTTTTTTTTTTTTTGAGGCAAAATGAAAGACTTGCCTTGTGTGGCATTCTCCTCTCCCGCGCCAATTTCTTAGCTGTATCCATTTAGCAAAAGGGATCTTTAGATACATCTCCTTAGATTTTTCATCATACTGTTCAGTATCCCAATGTTAACAGTTATTTCTTTTAAAGTGCTAAAGAAGCTGTGGCAGCAATGCAACCAACTAAAAGGCAAATGTGAAATATGAAGCAGCACATGTATTTAAGTAAGTTACTTGGTACAACCAAAGAAATTACAACAGAGGGCAGAGAAGAGAGCCTATGGAGCAGTCTGAGAGGCACTGGCAGATGATCACCATTTGAATTAATCATTTGTCCCTACACTGTAGAGCAGACAAGTTATGAGCTTGAAGGCAGGCACAGTTTGAGTTTTACTTTGCTGTCACCTTCATGTAACCCCAAACATCCTGCTGAGATTTGTACAGCTTCCTACCCTTCTCACAAGGTACTCAAGGCAATTTGCGTTGACTGTAAGTGGAAGCTTATGGTCATACACTGATTACTTGGGAAGATACTATGTAGAACCTGCAACAATTTGTACGACATGTTTCACAGAAAATATTTAATGTAGAATTTGCGAATCAGGGAGACCTGCTGCTCTGCATTCCTTCCTCTCCTCATCAGTTTTAAAATCATGTATACATTAGTATCATTAAAAACCCCGCACTTTGCAGGCCACACTAGCACAACAGAAGGATGTGGGCATGTCTCACTATACACTACACCTTTCTCATGTTGTGTGTTGGGCTCCTTCTAAGTGCCAAATCCTCTTCACAGGCTGTACTGCCCAGCTCATTTTTCACGTATGAGAAATGAGAGGCTTTAGCACACAGTTTCACGGAGGATGACAGGATGGACAGCAGACTGGAGGAAGGGTCCAGGAAAAATCCTGAATCCTTTCACTCACGTAACTGTGCGTTTACTGCTGGGAGCGGAGGGGGGGACGGGACAGACACACAGTACTCTGGAGTGCTGATAAAATACTCCTGAGCTGCTTATTTCAATTAAAAAGCTTGTATTGCCCCTCCAATTCAAACCCAGCCAAGGGCATCTCTCGTGAAGCAAGGGCAGGCATCAGTAAGCCGGGTTCAGGTGTGGGCACTGAGGAGCTCACAAAAGCCGGAGAGGGACACCACCTTTTAGAAGGGGAGTGACTTCTTTCCGCCCCCTCCCCGGGCCGCTCCCTGCCGGCTGCGCTGCAGCAGGGCCGGGATCTCTCGGCGGCCCCAGGTCGCAGCCCGGGCGGACGCGTGAGGGCGGCGGGCGGACGCGCTCCGCCGCTGCGGCGGGGCCTGGGCGAGCCCATCGCGCCGTGCGCGCGGGGAAGGAGCGGGCACGGACCGAGGGACGGACGGACCGACCGGCGCGCGGGCGGGGGGAGCCACCGCCAGCCGGGTGCTCGGCAACCTGATCCCGGTCCAACATGGTCGCCGCTCACGCCTCCCATTCCTCGTCCTCCGGCGAGTGGATCGCGTGCCTGGATAAAAGGTATCGGCATCCTCCCAGGAGCGGCTGCGGAGGGATGCTGTGTGTGTGCATGTATATGTACGTGTGCGTGCGCTGACACCCCCCATCCGCGCTCTCCATCAGATCCTGCCTTACATAAGGAGCGTGCAGGTGGGAAGCAAAACGCCTGGGGGAAGCCGGGGCGGCGGACAACGATGAGGGCTGGAAATACTCCGGGCAGCGGAGGGGACAGGCAGTCCCCACGGGGATTGCTGCTCCCCGCCGGGAAAATACTGCACGTGGTGGAGGAGGGGGAGCTCCGGGGCGGGGAACGGGCCTGGGGCTGCCAGCCGGGGACCCGCCGTATTAGCCACGGCAGACCCGCTGCATTCTGCCCTCCTCCGCCTGCCCTCACTGCGCCCCAGCGCAGCGGCCGCTGCCTCCCCTGCCCTCGGCACACCGCCCCCGCCTCCCTCAGCCGCTGCACAGCCCCGGCCCAGCATCGTCGCAGGGCAGGCGGGCGGGCGGGAAAGGACGAGTCCTTCTTGTCCCCGCTGCGGCCCCCTGGGCCGGCGGCTGTCCCCTGCCTGCGGGTAAGGTGCGGGCGAGCGGCCGCACCGCGTGGGTGGGAAGCACGGCTGGCTGACGTGGGCTCAGAGGCGGTGTGCGCGCTGCCAAAAATACGGGCAAATTATTACTTAAAAAAAAACAAATTAAAAATTCTCTGGAATGCTTTCTCTCGAGTGCTGCAGCCCGAAGTCTCGCAATGTCAAGTCGCGGGGTGGATGGTTTGAACGCCCTTTGCTGTATTCGTACCTTCGATTCCTGGATTAGTTCAGAAGTCATTTAATGTCTGAACACTCACGGTGTCTCCTGTGGTCTAGGAATATAGTTAACAAAAATGTAGACCACAGATACCCTATGCGGCTCAAAACAAAGCTATCAGCGAGAATTCCTTATGTGGTGTATGGCAGTCAGCTGAGCATCGTGAGCCAGCTTGTGACAGGTAGTACCATTTGGGGCTGTGCTGTGGAGAGAAACCTTTGTGCACATAGACAGAACCTTCCCCTTCTCATAGTTTCTCTCCTTTTCAGGTAGCTCATAGTCTTGTACGACTGCACTACTGATTAGGTTTTCCTTAACAGTCCAGGTAGCAAAGCATAAGTTAATGGAACTTTTGGGCTAGACACTCTAGACACCTACCGGAGACACTGATCCCCCTCTGTAACATGTGACTTAAGACTAACCTCTTAGACGTCAAGCAATGTGTATAAATGTTGAAAGCACTCGTAAAGTAAATACAAACAAAACTGCTGATGGTAATCTAGCCATGTAAAAACCAAAGTGAGGCCTATCTGTAAACTGACATTGAGCAGATGTGAAGGAGAGTAGGAGTCTCAGTACTTTTAGATAGGTGATCCTGTCATTTCTGTTTTCCTAAATGCAATACACTGTGAGATCTAAATCGTAAACAAAAATTCAGGGCTTAATGAAGTACATAGCCTTGGGGAGTACATGATGTATATAGGAAACATATGTGTGGCAGATAATTTAGAAATATCTCTGTCATAATTAATAAGCTGACCTTTTCTGTAACACAAATTTCATTAGAGCTATTAAGGTGAAACTTTTCTTTCACTTTTTGTTGTTTGGAGTAAGCTAGTAGCACCAATTTGTTGAGTGGAAAGAGACAGTTCCAAGTACTTTTAAGAATTATGCCTTACCCTTTCCCAGAAGGCAGTCTGTATGTAGGGCAAACCCATAACATGAAAGATTGTAGGTTTTTTCCTGGTCTCTGCTATGCTCTGCTTTGTGATCATAGGAAGTACACTTATGCATTTTATTATGTTTTTTGATCTAAAAATGAAGATAGAGTGGTTTTAATTAAGTTACACACTTGTATTTCTAAAGTGTATTTATTTTCTATAGATAATCTTTTCAGTGTACTCATTTGAATTATTATCAAGTTCTAGGTATTTTAAACCTTTTAAAAATTGTATAGCATTTTCTATCCTAGGTGTGAATTCTGTGAATATAAGATCATTTAATGAGTCAATTTTCTATAGAGTACCATGTGTTTTTACTAAATAATAAATAGACTTTTAGTATGTTTAAGTCAATGAATTAATTAACTTATGAATTTCTAGAAGGAAGACAGTTCTAAAGCTGGTATGCTCTAGAATGTCAAGTGAGCCTCAACAAAGACAATTAAAGTAACATGTAATATGGATTATCCAATATAATTATGTGAAAAAAATTTGAATTCGAAATGGAAATAGCAAAATACATCTTGTATAGAAATTATGTATTTTGTATATGTTCTTCAGGTTTTTCCCCAAATCATGTGTCAAAGTGGAACTACTAACATCTGAAATTAGAGCCCATATAAAAGTGAAGAACTGCCAGAGTGTTACAGGAGAAATGTTAATACTGTGTAGGGTACTGTGGTCTGGGACTGCCAGTGCTGCAGCTTCCATGTGTAGTTACTGGCCACAAAAGTCAGAGATCCGCACTTAAAAATCAAATACATGGGACAGTATTTATATATAAAGTTACAAGTGTAAAGGTAAGGAAAATTTCAGAACACTGTGCTCTGTCAAGAATATTTTATTTTTTCAGGAGAGAGAGAGGATCAGCAGTGAGCAGCTGTACATCCTGGTTATACCTGGAGATGTAAATAATTTTTCTCTTGAGGAAACCAGTTCTTTTACATTTGAAGTAATAGTTGCCTTACCACTAATTTCTTAGGGAGCAGAAGTATCCCTCTAATCTTTGCACTTTACTGTATGTCTGCTCTGCACATAATTAAAAAAGGGTCACTGATTTGGTGCTTGTATGTACAGTTAACTTAGGAAGAATGTCTTCTCTATTCTCATGTGTTCTTTTGCACCAACAACTATCTAACCAGGATATTTCCATGTTGCCTGTATCTTTATTGAATGGTAGACAAAGTATTTTTTACATAACTATTGTTTCTCTAAATCTGATCACATTTATGAATTCAGTTAATTGTTTTAATTGGATTCAGATGCGAACTTTTAGGGATGTACAGCATGCACACCTGCTAGAGATCACAGGATTTCATACCTGGCTATGGCATTTTGTGGTTTTTTCTGAATTAAATGTAATCTTCAGTGCCTTAGCAGACTGAAGGAGCGGATCACAGTGCAAAGCATGTAACTTCACTGGCCTGTTGTACTAAGAGTGCTACGACCTTTGCCTAACAACTTATAAATTATTTAAGTAGGAATGGGCTTTTCAAGGGCATATTGTACATATGGAGCATTTATAACCTGGTCATCCTTGTTAGTCTTGCATCATGTATGTTTAAAAAAGCCGAAATGATGCATACTGGGTGGCATCTCAGACCTGTTCCTCCCTCAGACTTGAATGTAAATTCAGATTGATGCTACATAATATAAAAGCAACATATTTGAATCAGGATTTGGTTTTTTAGTTCAGTGTAACCTGTATTTGAGATGCAAGCTTTGTTTGCTTAGTAGTAAACAAGGGGTCCCTTGTGAGCATACAGATAGGCTAGAATAAGAATTGATATTCTGAAAGAATTGTTGTAGAATAAATAGAGAAAATGCTTTTCATCCTCTATAAGCTTTAATTATGTCAAAGATAATGAGATATAGGTTTATAATCAGGCCATATTATGAATACAGTTGCCTTACAACGCTATTTTATTTTAAAATATCTCTTTGTGCAATTGGTAAAACTTACACTGTCTTCTGTATAAATTTCTCGCTTGGTTTTTATTTGTCACAAATCCATAGGAATATCACCATTTTCACGTAGTTTGCATCTGAACAAAATCCTGGGGACACACTGCAGTTCTGGTTGGCTTGTGTGCTTCGTGTTTTCTCTCTGTATGGTGTGACTAAGCTGGTATATGCTTGGATCACGTCTGTGTGGCGATACAGCAGCAGAAGGCACTGCAGTGGATGTGGAAACTCAGAGACAGAGCTGTACAGACATAGCCTAAGTGCTTTCTAGTACTCATGTGAGGGTGCAGTCTTCTGAGAGTGATGAATAACAAATTTATCTTTCCACATCATGCACCTCATTTTCTAGTCCAGTGCAAAGGTGCAGTCTTTGATGAATAATAAAAAAGCCTTTTCCTTTCCGTGTTTTTTTAGAGAAACTAAAATAATTGTTAAGTTTGTAGGTCTGTGAATTTTATCAAATATGTGAATTCAGATTAAATCCTAGTGAGAGCAGAAGTTGTATTTTAAACAAATTCAAGCTGTTCTATTCTTTGCTCTCCAGCTTACGCATTTGCAGTATCAGCTTCCATTTGTTACATGTGATTGCAGCAAGTTACACACTTGTGCCATGGTCAGGTATTAAGAGGAAGAGAAAGTGATTACCCCAGTATGTATAAACATTGTCATAGCCCACCAGAGCAAGGCAGTATGTGCACGTGCCTGTTAGGACATGATATATTCAAATTTAGTTGGTAGTCTTTTGAAGTGGCTGCACGATTGGTATGCTACATGTGCATCTGTAGGTTTTCTCTTTCACCAGATGATACTGGAAACATGTCTAAACTCTCGTTGCCTGAGTTCTTTCTGACATGTTGTTAGGATTTCATCTCTAAAATCCTATACTCTGAGCAGATTAAATTTCTTTTATAACAAAAATTCCATATTCCAGCAAAGGAATTAAAAATCGGCAAACCATCTAATTGAAATTGTGCCCCCAAAGTCAGGTGTTCACCAGATATTTTCCAAATACAAGTATTTTTCTTATCCAGCATGACATCTGGTTTTGTCTGCATCTTACAATTTGCTGCATTTAACAAAGCTTATAATTCTAATGATCCTTCCTTTGTGCTGTATTTTCTGCAGTGTATTTGTCATGATCAATTACTATTTCTGCTGCTTTATCAAGATCTGTGAATGTTTCCTGAACTGACTTTCCCTTTCATCTTTGAATTTGTCAATTGTCAAAATGCGTGCAAATGTAAATCTGTAAAACTTATTTCATTATTGCTGTAAATTTTAAATTTTCATTAGCTGTAGTAATGCAGATCCTCAATTAGGAAAGGTGCATTTGGCATGGTGTTCCTGGTGAATAGTGGTGGCCAGGGTTTGAATTGAGGGATATCATCACTTGTGCATATTGTTCAATTACAAATTTCATTTGCAGTGTATCTCAGAGTCTGTCTTCATATTAAAGTGCTTTTAATGTTTATTATGAAGCTACAGTGCTGGTTAATGTAATTTCATCTGGATTTACTTCTGTCAAATGGAATTTTAACTGTCTTGAGCTCCAGTTTATGTTTATGAAATTTGGAGGTTTAATTCAATAAGATTTAGTCAAATCTTGGTTACAAAGCATGCATAATATGTAAAGATTCTCATAAATGAAAGAACATAACTGCATTTTGATTTCTCTTGAAACATTCTGTCTTTCTAGACAGCAAATGAAGGTGGAAAAGAGTCTATTTCCTACTAGAGTTATATGGTTCAGGTAGTGTATTTTTAATTTGAGATAAGTCTTTATGAATGTAATTACTTAATGAATATATCTTTTGCCATTCCACTGTATATAGAGATCTAAAAATTGACCTTTTGGAAGAATGCATAATTTGTGCATCAGGGTAGGTAAATAAATGAAGCACACTTGGTTGCTCTGTTTAACTCTCCAATAATTTTTCAGTGTATTGATCAAACTGAGTTAATTGAGTAATATGATAATGAGGTAGGTAAAGGAGAGTCCCCTATATTTGCCTTCCTTTGGTCCTCACTAAAGAACAGAACTCAACTATAACAAATTCTGTCTGGCTGCAGCTGGCAGCCAGTCAGTCTGCATTTAACTGGATGGTCACTGAGTATCTGCGTAAATCAGCATTATCTACAGTATTTCTTCTTGTGCCGTATGAAGCGGGACCTGAGAGATTATCACAGGGATTCCCAGTGTAGGTGACAGTAGTAATTTATTGAAAACTAAGCATGAGCAATTTTACTTGTGGTTTTTTTGTAAACTCCAGAATGATTTGAGTGTGTAAGAGTCCTAGGGAACAGTGTTTAAATAAAATTTTATTTCCTGTTTGTCAGAGGAAATGAGAGCTGGAATCCCAAAGTCTCTTAAAATGACAATCAAGAGAAAATAATAATAATAATCTGATTATTATTTAAAAGCATTTTCCCATGACAAGGGAAAGAGGATCTGAAATGTGAGTGTTGAAAACAGATTTGGAAATGCTACTGTGACAAGTGAAAAGTGCCTCTTGGTGGGAGTTGATTACCTTCTGTTGCCATTGAAGTAAACCCTTATCTGGAAACTACTTCAAATCAAAAGTAACTTCATTTATAGTTAGCATTTAAGTGCCTTACTACAGGTCTAAAATGCCTCGATAGAGCACTGGTATTCCACTCTTAAACTATCCTTTCTCAAAGAGAAATTAAAAGTCAAAGAGCCTTACAGCATTGCGTGGAGGAGAGAGTTTGATTATTGTCCTTCTTTCACTAAGGGAAGGTGGTCTGTTGGTACTGGTATTTTTCTGCATCCTACAGCATTGTTTTTCTGCATGTCAGGAAAGGACAGGAGAAAGTACAGGGAGCACAGAGAAATGATCTGGTTTAAATGGCATTCCTTGGTGCTGTCTCCGTGCTCATGTTTCACAGCCGAATATATTTTGAAGTACTGTTAAATTCAGTAAATGGTCCATGGTAGTGGTTACTGGTACTTTCCAGCTGATAGAGTTTGCCTTTGCATCTTTGCATTGATGCTTTGGTTTTAACCCAGCGATGAACTCGTTTTATTTGTCTGTTGTAGTGTTTTAGCTGTTTCCTACAAACAGTCTCAACAGTGGAAGAAATAGATCCATCTGCTCATCTTTTGTGGGCTGTTCAGTGCTGTCTGAATCGAAATATTGCTGTTTTAAAAAGTTAAAAAGATCAAGGGATTCAATGCTTTCATTCAGGTAGAGCACAATTCAGGTTTTTGAACACATTTTATAGAAATAAACATTTTAAAATTCTGGAGGCATCTTGGCAAAGAAGTTAAAACTACATATATTCTGATTTTTCTTCCTCAAATGTCAAACCCACTATGAGAAAGAACCTAAAAAAAGGACATATGGTAACAGAAAGTAATAGATTATAGTTGGAGTAACTTTATAAAAGCAAACCAAAAAACTCCAACTTGTTTCTTTCTTCTAGGTTAACAAGTCTTTCATAACATCCTACATAAACATTCAAACACTTAATCTTAAAACCATCAAAATATGTTCTTTTATGAAGCTATACATACTACACATGAGCAGAAATACTTTGCCCAGATTGTGTGTGTGAAGAATTGTAACAGTTATCCTCTGTCTGCATTTGAATTTTGAGCTTGAGTAGTTTGCATTTAAAAATGCAAAAGAGATTTATAGAATGGTTTGGGTTGGAAGGGACTTTAAAGATCGTCTCATTCCAGCCGCTCTTGTCATGGGCAGGGACAGCTTCCACTAGATCAGGCTGCTCAGGGCCCCAGCCGGCCTGGCCTTGGACACTGCCACAGATGGAGCATCCACAGTCTCTCTGGGCAAATTGTTCCGGTGCCTCACCACCCTCAGAATTTAAAATTTATTCCTATAATCTGATTTCAACCTACCCTCTTGCAGTTTAAAACCATTGCCCCTTGACCTGTCGCTACATGTCTTGTCCCTCTCCAGCTTTCTTGTAGGCCCCGTTAAGTACTGGAAGGTGCTCTAAAGTCTCCTTAGAGCCTCTTCCCTTCCTCTTCCCTTCCTCTTCCCTTCCTCTTCCCTTCCTCTTCCCTTCCTCTTCCCTTCCTCTTCCCTTCCTCTTCCCTTCCTCTTCCCTTCCTCTTCCCTTCCTCTTCCCTTCCTCTTCCCTCCCATGACCTGCATGTCCCTCCTCTGGACTTGCTCCAGCGGGTTTGTGTCCTTATTGTGTTGGGGGTTCCAGAGCTGAATGCAGTGGTCCACATGAGGTCTTACAAGAGCAGAGTAGGAGGGGAGAATTATCTCCCTGGACCTGCTCGCCGTGCTGCTTTTGGTCCTGCCCAGGATGTGGCTGACTTTCGGGGCTGCCAGCACTGCCACCTCATGTTGAGCTTAACAGCCTTATGCGGATAGACTTCAGGCAGATTTGCTTTGTAATCGCCTTTTACAGATAGTCAAGCAGACATTGTCAAGAAAATCGTTTTATCTCTATAAAATATGCTCCTGAAATCTCCACATCCAAATAAGGAGGGGTAAAATAATCTTTAAAAAAAAGCCTTATTGACATAATTGAATAGAAATGTGTAACTAGCATTGATGCTATCACTTGTATATGTATGCTGCGATGTTTTATTGAAGAAGCAGAAGATAGATGACATCTTGTGTGAAAACATTACTGCCAGCTAATCACTTACTATGCTCTGAAGAGGCAAATTAGTAATATAAATAAGAAGGCATTTTGGGGTCAAACAAAGCAGAAGGGCTTGTAGGGTAGTGAAAATAAATTACTCTTGGTTTTCATCCCTTCCTACTAATTTATTTAGTAGCCGTGTTTTGGAACTCTTGAAGTACCCCTCTGGCTTTGGCTACAGTGAAATGAGATGTCAGCACAGTTTGACTTAAAATTTATTTTAAATTGGGTGGGATAGTCTAGGGAGGAGGTGCTTCACTGGGGTACAGTCATAGATTTTCTACAAGAAAGGTGACTTTGCCTTAAAATGCTTTTACTCTAGCTCATACATCTACCAAATGAGAGCTGAAGGATCTTGATTGATCTAATATAGTTGTTCACACTTTTAGATTAACTTATGGTCCTAATTTCATACATTGGTCTTTAGATTTCAGAAATAGGCACAGGACAGAAGCTTTAGCAGAAAATCCAGTGGTAGCTGAAGACTCACTGAAATGCGTTTTTTGACTTTGCTCATGGATATGAGATTGTAACACTGCAGCATCAGCATGGATATGAGATTGTAACACTGCAGCATCAGCAGTGAAGGCATACTTCAGTAGCATCAGCATCAATACGACAGAACAGAACAGAAACAAATCTGCACCCGCAGTAGTTTAGCAGAGGAGGGCTGAGCTCAGTGAGACTGAACAACAGCGGTGGTCACAGAGAACTGATTTCAGGTACTCTGATAAGCTATCTGGAAAAGTCTTTCCAGAGGCTTTTGGAGCCATATTGGGAATGTAGGGATATTCATTGGGATTGACTTTTGCAGGCTGTCTTCCTGTTCTGGGGAATGGTTCCTTTCGGGATTAATACCATTGCCTTTTTTAAGTGCGACTACAGTGAAAATAAAGCTTGAATGATTCTCCATCTGCTCTCAGTAGTACTTTTCTATTAATAGATTCAATCATTAATGTTCTAAGGACTACATTATAACATTAACTGTTTAAGTATTACTGCAAACGATACTTTACAGAAAACAAGTTTACAGTAACGTAGCTGTGATGAAGAAATAAATTTATGTTGTCCTGTCCTGTTTATGTTCTAGGTTAGGCAGCTTGTACTTAGGAAACAGAAAACAAAATTTGGCGTAATAAATAGATTAATGTCAAGTTAATGATAATTACCAGTTACCATCATGATACTTTTATTAAAAGATGCTTTGTAGAAAGTGGTCAAACTTTGCCTGAGTTTTGCAAGCCTGTGGAAAAGCAGTTAATTGACACCATGGTACATTATTCTCAGTAAGTAATACTTGGCTTTTGAAACCAGGTTCATTGTTATAGATTATAAACACTTAGAAATGAGTTTGAGCTACTAATACCACTGTTACACTGCAGTTTGAAATTTTTCACAGGCAAAATTTCGTGTGCTCCTAAGGACAAGGGCCACCTCGGCTTGAGACACCTCTTGTTAATTCCTTACTCCTAAACATTGAGGACATTTCGCAGAACCTCTGAAAAAATCCAAAGGCATCTTGTTGTCAAACAAGCTGAGTCCCAGTTAATTTCTGTGAATAAGAATTCATGATCTTAACCAAACAGCTAAATCTTGAACTGGGTGTTTGTCTGTGTGTCTCATTTGAGAGACATGAATAAGTTGTTATTCTGGTGTGCAGTTAAGACTCCTTGCTGGCTGCTGGGTTGTGTGGGGGGTTTTTTTGGTTTTTGGGTTTTTTTTGTTTGTTTTTTTTGGTTTTTTTTGTTTTTGGTTTTTTTTTTTNTGGAAGAGAATGTACCTTTTCTAAGACTGATTAATGGTTAAATCATTCCCTGAAAGCCTCTCCCAAATTCCAGCTTTATAAAATGTGCTGGATCAAAATGAGGGCCCACCCAGTAAGCATATTTGTGGAAATGTGTTTGCATACAGTAATATTAAATCCAGTATGCTTTGAAGAATGGTTGTTGGAACAAATGGCTTTGCAGTAATGAACTACTAAGAAACATTGTAAGGAATATAACAATTTTGGGATTACTACTATGTGTATTACTTAATAGTTTGTTTTCCTCTTCTGGTTTAGAACATGTCTGTGTTTAGAACAGACAGTCTTCTGAAGCTCAGTTTATGTACTTTGAGTGGGAGTAAGTGCTGCTGATATAAAGGCCTGTAGCTCAGTTGCCTACTGAAGTAAGCCACTAGGAACACACAACTTTGTCTTTTCCAATATATATGGGGTTTGATTTCCTGCTGATGTTTTAAACTAAAAATCATGGCTCAGCTATCGGTGAGAATGCTCGTCCTTCCATAGTGACTCATCTGACTGGGGCCATGAAGGAGTTTCATCAGAAGAAAGAGGTTTTCCTGCAGTTCATCCACTTGGCACAGAAGACTCCTTGCTACATCAGTGGAGGGGAGCACTGCTGTCACCTTCTTCTCAACTAGATCGAAACCCCGTCCCTTGAGCAACTCTCAGGAAAAAATGCTACACAGCCTATGAATTAAATCCCCCCATAACGTGTCCTTTAGACAGGATCAGAAGTGGAAAAGGTTTCTGCACTTACATTTCAGAAAGAGCACTGGGATGACAGTGTTGATTAACCTGATGCATAGTGTTTTCTGATGCTGTTTCCTTTTTCCATGTCTGACCGCATCAAACTATTAAAACCACTAAACACTAAGATCCTATAATCAGTTCTATGCAAATGAATTGACGGACTCAAATTGAGTGCTATGAGCAGCTGTAGGAATGAAACAGACTCAGATACAGTTTTCCTAGGAAAAGGGGATTTTCTGAGAATGATCTCACCTTTTTGAGTTGTTGGGTTTTGCTGTTATTTTTGAGAGTCCGTAAATTAAGGTAGTTAGTGTTTCAAGAGTTAGTGTAGTTTGGGTGGGGATCTTGTATAAGTAGATTTTAAATCTGTTTGCGAGCTGCACCTCCTAATCTTCTTAAAAGGATTTTGACAAGAGAGTTAATGCTTATTAGTACTTGTCACCTAGTGCACAGCCAAGAAAAAAAGAAATGGGTGAAAATCTTCCTTGAAATATTTCAAAAGAGAGCTATTGTAGTTGATTGTAGTTTGAAGTGGTAAGAGGATGTCACTGTGATGTAGAAGCAACTGCATACACGAGAGAATTATTATTCTCATCTGTAGTTAATAAGGGTAAATTGGAGTATAAATGAGGATAGAGATTTAATCCCTCCTAGACATAATTTAATAAGAAAGATGAGATACAGAGAGTCAATGCAAGTAGGATCTGGGTTTCTTCACCGAGACAAAGATTTGGATTCCTTAAAGTCTTTGATTTCAAAGAGGAATCTTTTAAAAATCTTGTTGGAAGGAGTGCTTGCACTGTGGGTATAACAATAAGGTGAATAAAGATACGCATTTGTGAACTTAGTCTCTGTTCATTCAAGTCAGAAGTCAGCTGCCTGACTTCTGTTGATTATAAGCTCATCCACTGGCGAAAAGGACATTTTTGTCAGTAAAATTAACTAGCAACATACGAGTGAGTGATAGGTCTAATGATTGCTAACAGTTGTATCTCTTTCTGTTATGCCTTTATACATGAATAATTTCTGCATCTGATCCAGCATGATGTCCTAGGAAAATTCTGTTTCTTTCTGTCCTTAGTGGTTTGCATTTAGTCTGTTATAATTTTTTTTTTTTCTAATGCTGTCAGTTAGCGTTTGGCTTACCTGCTGATTCATAATGTTTGATAATCACTTTTAAAGTGTGTTACAGAGCTAATTCACTTTACTTCATAAATATGTAGTAATATGCTGAACCTGCTGAACTGCTGGTCTACATGCTACTTTGTTGTAGAGAGTTCTACAATTTTATTTTTCTTGAAATTTTTTTTTAAAAGGTGTTGCTGTCAAAGACTTTAAATATTTTAAACATTTGAATTAAAACTCTTGACTGTTACCAATGAAAAATTAAGATTCTTGCTTGTATATTTAATTTGTGCAACACTAAGAAACTTTGTGGAAGAGAATATACTTATTAAAGTTGTCCTTCCTTGCAAGTGAGAAGAGGAAAGTCAGTTTATAGTCAGTAAAATGCAGAAAAGAAGCTTGGATATAGGAGTTACTGTTGGTATTTAATGCTTTCCATTTAGCCCGATAGAGAACATCTATTTTTGGGCACTGATTCCACAGACCTTGTGTGTGTGTGTTTGTTACAGTGTTCCTTTACAAACCTGAAACTATATATCATTCTAAGATCTTTAGGATAAGGACTGTATCATCATATATACTTTTACAGTGATACTGCATCAAGACTTTGGTGCTAAATGGGCTTCTGGACACTGCCTGTGTTGAAATGGTAAGAATCATGCTCAAGTTGATAAAAGGCAGTTGCTAGGATGTCTTGGAAGGATTTTATTATGTAATTGTGAAATGCATTTTAATTGATTTATATTATGGTGTGATATTTAATGCAAACATTTCTAAGTTTGGTGCATGCGAGTGGGGATGTTTCTCTGATAAAGCCCTTGAGAATGTTGTCTTTTGTTTCCTTGCAGGCCTTTGGAACGTTCTAGTGAAGATGTAGATATAATATTCACACGACTGAAAGAAGTGAAAGCTTTTGAGAAATTTCATCCAAACCTTCTCCAGCAGATATGTCTGTGTGGATATTATGAAAATCTGGAAAAAGGAATCACATGTAAGACAGCTTCATATGATTATCTATTTTATGTAGATAAACTTGGAGGTTAGGCTGAGATCATCTTTAAGAGATCTATGAGAGCAGAATCAGTGAAATGTTTACAGTCGCAGTCACGGGACAAGGCAGGACTAAAGTGCTGCTTGCTGTGCAAATGCAGTGTGCAGTGAATCTATGGTAACAAGCCATACAGTTGGATATAAGACTCTGCCACTGTTCTGTTGAAAGATTACAAGCCAGCCATTGGACTTAAGCCTTATTCTTCCCCTGTAAATGTATTATTGATCGCTTTTGCCGGTGCTTTGTGCTGCCAGGGGCAAAGGTGTATCAGCGAGGCACATCACTGATAGCGTGTGGTTTCCAGGCACCCTGGCTAGCACAAGCCAGACCTGCAGAGCTCAGACTGCTGTGGGGTGCAACAGCTCTGTGCTCGCTCTGGCAACCCGTTGCCCAGGTGTAGGTGGACACCTGTGCTTGGTTTGTGAAGCTGAAATGGAAATAAGTGGTAGTCCTGGGATGGGAATGGGTACTAGGGGAATAGCTGATGAAAACCTGTGGTATTAGTCAACTCTCAGAAACACCTCAGGTAAATCTGGCATGCAGCAGTGGGATTTGCTCAAAGTAACAGGGATTTTGAGGCTCTGTAATCACACAGTTGGTATGCCTGGAAATCAAAGTCTTGCAGTTGCTGTTCAGCCAGAACTCTTACTGAATTCAGTGGTAGCTGTGTCTGCACTGGAAGATTATGAATTTCAAAGGGACATTGTTCAGAAAATCTTGTTCGTTGTTTGTTTTGTTTCTTTGGTTGGTTAATTAACTAAGAGAACAGTAGAACAGAAGCAAACTGAGGAGAAGAGTGAAGCAGTTCTATGTACTATGTTTCCGTAGTGTGTTGACTAGTTTACTAAAATACGTGCTTTCCAGTGTCATTGGAAATACTACTGTAATAGTAAATAAGTAATCTCATATGGCAAATTGTGTAGTGCCAGCAGTGACTGCAGTATTGCAGTAGTATGTGGGAAAATGTTTGTTACTGTTGCTAAACTTAAAGTGATAGCTCTTATTTATAAGATTTCATCTTTCCAGTGTTCCGTCAGGGTGATATTGGGACGAATTGGTATGCTGTCCTGACAGGATCACTGGATGTGAAGGTGTCTGATACAAGCAACCACCAGGTAAAACAGAGTTTTCATTGCAACCATCCAGTCAGCAGTACAAAGAAAGAATATCATTTATGGTGAGGTAGATAACGACACATTCTGTACAGATATTTTGTAATATCACAAGGATGTATATGTTTCTCTGAGTCTCTTTTAGTCGCGGTTGTCCTTAGTTTAAGGAAGGCAAATCATGCCATTGATTTCAAGAAACTGAAGTTTAATGCTCTGGAAGTGGTCTACATTTTAATGTGAAACAGGACTCCTCTGTCTTTCCTAAAAGTGCTATTGAAGCTGTGCTAAAGATTGGACAGTTGTTAATTCATTCCCTAGAAGTATTTTAATTCAGTTCTTGTTCAGAAAGTTCAAACCAAACCCACTAACAGTGCAGTCTAATAACAGCATAATGCAGTCTCCACTGCAGTAGTGAGGAAGTATTGTACTAATAGGAGACTGTTGGAACTGCTGCCATATTGGACAAGAAGCCTTTAGGTAATACCTATTCATTGTTAAGAAATAGAAGAACAAGTGAAATTCTCTCCAACTTTAAAGTGGTTTCTCAGTACCTTGGTGCTCCTGGATTTATAAAATTTAGAGTAAATAAAAATCCAGAAGGATGAGCTATTTCTCCTAGAGTCTCCCATCCGCATTGTCTAATGTCGTGCTGACAAGTCATGCGCTTGCTGCGTTGAGCTTAGCCTTCTGGGAAGGCATCCTGTCCATTCCCTGCTCCCGTGTTTGAGATCGGTGATTGTTCCATGATGTAGCTCAGCATGGGGTTGTACCTCTGATAAAGGACTCGTTGTGCCTTCCCATGAATAGTTTAGCTACCCAGGACCTGACAGAGACCACTACCCATTTTCCCCACCTGGACTTAATATAGCATATGTAGGGGATGGTGGTGGTGTATTCTTTGCCCAAAGTTTGGCTGATTGAGGAAAGGCTTTTGTTCATAGCAGAAGTTGGATTTTTTTCACTTTGTTGAGTATCGCCTCACCATTGAAATTGGGTCAGAATGCAAGTCAAGGCAGTGTGTGAGTATTGGGTCTTTCTACTTCCTGCAGTAGAATGACAGATGCAAAAGGAACTTCTTTCATATTATTTTTAGCAACCTCTTCACTGTACTAAGTAGAGATTGATTGAGTATAATTAGCTTAATTTGAGCAATTCTTGGCATGGCCTGGCTGTCATTGGTATTGTCACAATTTGGAACAGTACTGGGCTCTTATGAGACCCTTTTCTGTGCAGGTCTAAAGCAATCAGGATTTTCCGGTGTTTGCCAAAAGATGGCACTACACTGTTGTGAAGAATCAATGCTCTTTACTCAGAAAGTAATACATCTGCACAATCTGGATGTTAAATTAAGAATCTCTTTGGAGTGTTGATTTGTTCCATTAGATGGAGTATGGAACACTTCAGTTTCTTAATGAATATAATGTAAATATTATTTTCTGCTTGTTCAGGTTAACTTCATTTTCCTGCCAGTAGGAAGCTGTTGAACTCCAATTCATGTAATTCTAGAAATTATATTCTGCAGTTATTTCTTACCTCACATTTCCTTCTCACACGGACAACAAACTGAATCCTTACCACTGCCTAGTTGCCATAGAATATAGCCTCACTGCCAAAAAGATGGCAGCCCATGCATTTACATTTCCTGTCTGGATAATTTTGATGTTTGGGGACTCCTAAATACTATTTGAGTCCAACATTTCGTCTGGTTTTGCTCCAGCTTAGTGTTGATACCATGTCCCTCCTTGTCCATTCTTGGTCTCCTGCTCATTCTCCTGCTTGTAGCTCCTGGATGTGGTTCCAGTCTTGCCCATACTTTCTTGTTGGCATGGTACTGGTCGTTCTTGAAGTACTTGCTAGCACTCCCTGCCTACTGTGCTCACTGCAAACCCAGATGATGGAGGAAATACAGTGTTGGATTGCTGCTGTGGCAGCCCTGGTACACTCAGCTGGCAGCATTGTGCTCCCAGCTGGGAATGGATGACCAGTGCTTCCGATGCAGGGGTGCTTGGAGCACGTTTTCCAATCGCATCACCCAGGAGCGAAGGGTTCCTTTGCAAAGTCATAACAATGACTAATACTCTGCTGTTACTATTATACCAGAAATGGCACTAATCTAATGAGAAACTTCCAGCAGAGCAGAAGAGATACAGATGTTTACCTGAGTTTAGAAGTTTGTAGACTCATGTAAAAATACAGGATTATTCTGTCTTTCCTCGTAAGAGAGAAGCTAACTTTGTGTTTATGTTCCTATTGGTTAAAATGTCTTTAGACATGACTAATTAATCGTGACACTGTCTAATACTTCAGATAAACAGGAGGTTGTATTAGATGACCTCCTGAGTTTTCTTGCAGCTTGAATTGTCCGACAATTATATGATGATGCCTACAGCGTTAATGTAAATACGAATAGTCGATTATCTTGATTAAAAATATACGAGTCCCCCTTTTGCTAGGTGTTTATCTGTCTTCTTGGGGAACTTAAATTTCATCAAACCTAGCTGTTATTGTGTAACAGCTACCATGTGCTACCTCTCTGTGCAGTCACCTTTGGTGTTTGGTAGCTTTGTCCCATAAGAAATGCAATAAATTATTGTGCATTTGGTCCCTACTAAAAATGTCTTAATAGCCTTTGTTCCTACAGAGGCATGTAGGATATAACTAGAAGTTATATCTAATGTACTAAAAGATCAAGAGTTCAGTGTACCTAGTGAGGTATTCACACACATTCTTGCTGCACATCAGCTTACTAATGTAGATGCCTGTGGTTTCTCTCAGAAAATATTAGTAATACTGATTAGGACCAAGTTGCGAATTCACATAAACAGAAATATTGATATTAGCTATTTTTTGATATTATGATAACAGGAACTATTACATCTGTTGATTTAAGTGCTTTAATAGTGACAGACACAGATATTTAGGACCTCATTTTCATGCTGGTTTGGAAAACTCCTTTCTGCTTGCAGAGCTGTGTTGTGTCACGGGAGGGCAGTGTTAGAACACATAGCAAACCGAGCGCAGGCAGGGCTCGGCGCTGGAATGGATGCTTTGGAAATCCTGTTCGGCTGTTTACCATACACACTTGTTTTAAACAGTTTGGCCAGGGAAAATTTCGCTGTTACTCTTGGTTTTGTTTCACCGAGCTGGTAAAATCTGCTGGTAATTTCATTTGCCGTTGGAATGGCTACAGAGATTTGACAGGATTATTCATCCAGTACATCCTGAGTGGAGTCTGCTTTCTATGCAAACCATTTATGGATTTTTCTGGATATTCAACAATCAAGAAGAGATTGAAGAGGACTTTTTCTAAGGTGAAAATGTCCCACTGTGAATTCCAGAGGTAACTGTAATCAACTGTTTTGGTCTTGCCTCAACTTGTTTGTAACAAATACCTGGATAAATATTGTACTTAAAAGTTATAGAAAGACATAGTTAAGTTACCTTTAGAATAAGCAGAAAATGCAGCCTCTGTAGAATATATCAGAAAGAGGTCTTCATCCTCAGTTATGATGAGATTCTGAATTTCATTTTTATTTGGCAATGTTGCCTACTTAATGTTGAGATATCTAGTAATAGAAGTACCTCTTAGAGATATTCCTGGTTTGGTGTTGTCTTACAAACACTGCTGACTGCCTTGTGTATTTTTCATTTTTGAACTCTGTTTTGAAGCTGAACAGTCTAAGGATGACTGTTGGCAATATCTCAGAATAAAGCTGGGAATAAATGCATTATGACAAAAGCATCAGTGTTATATTGTTGTCAGATTCTGCAACACTGTGATTTTTTTTGAATTAGATGCAGAGCCTTTTACCCCAAAGATTTTTCTGACAAACTATAAGGAATGGAGAGAAGAAAGACAAAGACCAAATAGCAATTTGATCTGCAGTTCTGCTGTATTTTGCCAGCTGAATCATAGTGTGTGCCAGGGCCTATTGCCAGCTTATCTTGCCTATGTTATGGTGGAGTTTTTTTAAGCAGGTCAGTTTTTAAAAACAGCCCAAACTAAACATAAGACATTGACTTAACAAACAATTAGCCTTTTTTAGAAGAGCTTTAAAGGACGAGTCATGAGTGCTTGGATGGTAGAGCAGGGTCAGCTGTAAGAAGATGCAGAGGGCTGGGAATGAAAAGCCAAATAAGTTAGTGGGGTTGCTGAGAAGAATGACCATGAAGAAAAAGGTTCAGATGTTCATGTAAGAAATGGAAGAATTTCACAGCTCTTTGAAACAGAGGACAAAGGAGATATGTGATAAGATGAAGTGACATCAAGGAAAGGGATTTAAACAGGGTAGTCCTTGCAATACTACTCTCAGCATGTAAATGCCATTATATATTTTGGGGATAACCTGTGTGAAGTGTGACATAGGTTTGTACTGTAGTTAGTAAAAATATGCCTAAGCTAGCTTTAAATTATTTAGTTTGACCATGAGAACTGCTGTACCCGTTGTAACACAGAGATTGGCTGAAGTAATGTACTAAACTGAGAAGCAGAGTGTGTTGGCTCCTGCTGAGCTCCACAGTGTTGTGGTTGTGCTAATTTTCGTTTTGAACTTAGCTTATTGGATGTTAATATGGAAAAATCATTTCACTTCTCTCTACCAGGTGACGTAGGAAAACGTCCAAGACATTTCAGATAGCTTTTAGAAGATCAGATAGAAAAGTATGGAAATAATGACTGTGGTATTATAGTACAGTTAATCTGAACCATACATATTTTAATTAGGTAATAGAAGAGAAGCTGCTCACAGTTTTTGTAGAAGCATAATGCCTCCTTTAAGCAAATAACCTTGTCTTGTGTAAAGAGGGTGGTCTAACATATGTTTGCAAACTGCAGTTTTAGTGTGTTCAGAAGGTATTTCCATGTTATTGTTAGAAATAGTTTGATAAAGATTTCTTGTCTGAATGGCTGAAACACTCAAGTGAAGGTAATGGAACAGAAAAATCACTTCATAAATAGTTTACTTTCATGTATGTCCTTGGTTTCTCTATTATAAAAGGAAATTTTTGCTGAGGACAAACTGAACTGTGTCAAGGTAATAATAAGCAAACTTCTCAATATGCCAGCTTTTGCAAAACCAGTTAAACATAGAGATAGTATGGTGTCCTAGAGACATACAGGTGCAGAGGTAAGATAAAGATGCAAGGTGTAGGAAAATGATGAAATTAAAAACAATCTAGCTACCTCAGCTCCCTTATAAACTCAAAATATTGAACAAACTAAAATTTCAAAGAGGTGTCCCCAATCCCTTTGAGCCTGGCACTAGTAATGTTTTTCCCCTTTTTATTCATTTCTCTTTCCAACACCATGATTTTATTTACACAGTACAAAATTTTTGTTTGCCAGGTTGAGAAACAGAAAGGGTTGCAAGTAGGGAGGAGGATACGAGATGATCCTTGAGATGGTGGGGAAGGGAATAAAGCAGAGCCTTGCTTCTGATTCTCATCCCTTCCACGAAATGGTCTTACAAGTTCAATGATGTTTTAGACTGATGCGGGAGTGAGGGAAAGGTTTAAGAATGCTTTCCCTGCATATGGCAGTAAGAGGCAGCGAAACTGAATACAGAAAGAGCCTCTGATTTGAATGTGACTGTTCTGTAGTGTGTACAGAGGACAGATAGCAATGGATGCGGTCTCATCTTTACAAGTCTCTAATACTGCCTTTTAAAAAGCTGTGTGAATGTTAGCTGGTTACCAGCCACTAGAACCCCCTGCTGCTTCTGGGATTGCAGAGGGGAACAGCAAACTGAGTTTTGAGCTGCCAGCAATCCTCATGAAGTCTTCACTGAACAGCAGGAGATTCTTGAGTGTAAGGTTAACAGGCGTAATAGGAAACACACCTGATTCCCCAGGAGGCTGGAGATGTATGAACAAGGGGTGGCGAGGAAATGGGGCGCTGAAGCCTCAAAGGAGACATACAGACCTGCACCCCAGCTGGCTGTGAAACTGCATCTCTGTGGAGAACAGTGATGGCTGGGGAAAAAATCTGAAAGAACTTGATGGAAGCCTGGCCTTTCCTTCAATGAATGTAGATAGGACCATCATTCCAGCCTCTTGACCTAACATCTCACAGTGTTAATTTATTTCTTAAGCTTAACAACTGCCTCATCAGAAGTTATCTTATAAAGTAATTTCTTAACCAACACTGGTCCTTTTTTCTTCTCATATCTGTTCTGTCATGAAAGATTATTCCTTAGGGTTGTAAACAGTCAGAGAAGGTGAAATGTTTAAAATGAGTTTTATTTTTTGAAAGGAGAGGGGGGAGTGAGAAAGAAGTTAGAAGATGTAAACAATGTTTATGATCCACCTACAGAAGTATCTTGTATGCCAGGCTGTTTGATTGTCCTGTCCTGAACAGAGCTCTTTTATCTGAACTTTCTGAATAGGATTGAGAATAATGTATTGGATATCTGGAGATCAAATTTTCTGTGAGCAGTAGGCACATTTTCTTTGTAGCTCCTTTGAGTGCAGTTGTGAGTATTGTAGCATGCATAAAGTGTTTCAGCTCTGAAATGTAAGCTTGAGAAGGCAGATTTCAGTGCATAACCTGTAGTATAGTCTGTTTGTAGAGACTTCTATTTAGGTGCCGAGGTGCTGATTCCCAAATATTCTTTCTTTTAAAGAAAACCTGTTCTTACTTTCCTTCCTTGAAAATTTATTTCTGACAGTAAATTTTTCCTAGATCTTCTCTGAGACAGAATTGATTTTGTTTTCCTGAACACACAGTTTTATATGGTAACATCTGTGTAAGAGCAATTTGCTATGGTTCAGGGAACTGGACTATTATGGGCTTTTGTCTTTGTATTGCAATTATAAAGCCACTAACTTGATCTTAATAACATTTGCCTATTATGGCTTAATAGATACATGAAAGGAAAGCAGTGCAATTCTAAAAACAGAAAGTGATGCTGAAATACACTCATGCATCTCTCCTGGATTATCAGCCACAAGGATGACAAATGTGTCTGCTTTGCTTTTTGTAGATGTTGCATGAGTCCTACATTTTAGAATTAAACTATACTTCTCATGTTGTATCAAGTAAAATTAGCATGTGTTTTTATGTGTTTGTGTGTAATTGTCTGTGTCCATATATGGTTTCCTTTTTAAGTACAGTTTGTATGATTCTAAGTTTTTTATGCTGTTGCTAATTTTTAAAAATTACTTAACAGACAGTCAGATAATGCCCATCTCAGAAAAAAGACATGTTCAGCTTCAAGCCTGTGATGAGGAACAAAGCAACTTGTAAGCTGAAAACAGAACATGTAGCTAAAGATCTTGATTCAGCAAGTTGTTTAATGGCTAGTTTTTTCTCTGCAGTAGCTCATAATTTTTATTGGAACTACTACAGAGGAGTTTCTGGCCAGGGGAGATTCATTTAGACATCATTTAGAATGGCATGTGCTCGTACAGACTCCTTTGAAGTGGACTTTGCTGCTTGTTTGGGACCCTTCTTAATGCTCTGTACATGGATACAACTTTTCCAAGTTGTTTGAACTTTTATAGTTTTTTTGAAATCCCTGATTTATGTGAACATGATTTTTTTTTCTGGTTTGGTAGTTAACTGGCAAACATCCATTAACAATTGAAAGATTTGCTGACATTTTTAACAGAAGGGCCAAGAGTTGATTCCACTGTACTAGTGCATTGCTTGTACAATAGAGAAATGCATTATAAATACAAGACGATATTATAATTGAAAGTTATTTTTACTGAGAAAACATAACAGGCAAATTTTCTTTCTGATGAGGGTAGCCTGTGTAGGACAGAAATTTCTATTTCTAGATTGCATTTCTGATTCTAGTTACCTTCTCATCATGAGATTTCTAAAGATCTCATCATCACAGCAGTGTTTAGAGATTGATGAACAGAGATCATAGTTTTTTCTAAAGGTGAAAGTGGTTCTTATGTTCTCAGCTTTGCAGACAGAAATATCCAATTCCACTGATGGTCGTAGAAAACAGAAGTCCCACTTGTTTCCACATTAAAGCTTCCTATGTTGTTAATCAGCATATTGTTTTTGGTTTTTTTTTGTTGACACTTAAATTTCCTGTTTAAGCAGATTGCTGAATAATCTTAAAGCAGTGCTATTAGAAAATATGACACAAAGACTCTCAGAACATCTTGAAATATTTAATGTGTCCTTTTTTTTAATTCAAAGGATGCTGTGACAATATGCACTCTTGGAATAGGAACTGCTTTTGGAGAGTCCATTCTGGATAACACTCCTCGCCATGCTACCATCGTCACCAGGGAATATAGTGAGCTCCTTCGAATTGAGCAGAAGGACTTCAAAGCACTTTGGGAGGTAAGTTCAGATTTATTTGCAGTTAATGCAGAAAAAAATAACTTAACCTTGAAGGTATTTGTAATATAGTATGAAGACATTTATACCATAAGCAAAGTATAATTTTTTAAAATTACTTCAGAAAAAAATAGAAGTTTTTGCTTCTCTTTAGTGCTTCATATTATGTATTATTACATACTCCTGTATTTCTTTCTTGTGGACATCTTGTAATGCAACAACTTTGGTGAAATTCCTGGTAGAATTTATTTATGTATGCAGGTGTTGCTCTCTTAGCCTTAAACTTGCTTTTATTGCTAGCATTTATGAGGAGAGTCTATTCTTATTATACTCTGAAATTGTAAATTATTCTCCTTTACTCCTGTCTCATCACCAGCTGTAAGGGGTTTAGAATTTGCAGAAGGATCAAGATCACTTAAAAATTGACTTACTGATTACATATGAATACCCTTAAAACTTTTGTTTGTGGAGAACATACTGCTGATGGTCTTCATTCTGTAATCTGTGTACTTTGGTATCCATGCAGAGAAGACTTCATTAACATGTTGCTGCAGAAAGTTACTGAGCTTAAATCTGTTTGCATTTTTGCAAGCATTACGTTTGGTTTGAGACATGTCGTGGGAATTGGAAGGCATCCTGTTGGCCTGTCCTACACTATTGCCAATTTGTGCTGCCAGCTTGTTCGAAATGATGACTGTACAAGTGTAGGTGTTGTGTAGAGCTGCCAGATGGTGTGACAGTGTCCTAAAGTTGCAGGTCTAGGGACACTAACTATATTTAAGAAATAGGTGCTGGTTCTAATATTTTAGTTCAGCTTCTAACTGCAGACAGATGGATTTTTTTTTTCTTTTGCTTTCTCTTTTCCTGAGAAAGAGCAGTATTATACTCCAAATAATTGTCCTAAAGCATTTCTAAAGTCAATATCAGAAAAAAAGTCAAATCCACAACTACCTACACTGATGGACACAATGGCACTTTCATCACCTGCCTACAAATATGCTGCCTTGAGCATAGTTAATGGTGCAGCATGTCCCAGGCGTGGAAGACCACAGTGTTAGTGAAACATGCTTGCCATTGAATGCCCTTACAATATCCGGTGTCATTCTTTGAATTGCACAGCCGGCATTTGTACTGGTTTTTGGCAAGTTCTGCAGCTAAAATAAAATGCTACTGAAGTTTTGCAGCACATCTGAAGATTTTGACAAGGCAATATTTTTTTGCAGTTCACAATTTTTCTTCTCTACAGCAGCCGCATTGTAGTTTTAGGCCTTGGCAGTAAAAGGTCAAATATGCCAGTGGTCTCATCTGTTTTAACATATGCAGCACTTGCCAGTAGCACTAAAGATAGTGCTTTACAAGTGCTTTACAAGATAATGATGGGGGAATAAATCCAATTGTAGATTTCTCTGGTGACTTTTTTTTTACAAATTCACTTTTAATTGGTATAAGCACAGTCATTTCTCCCATGCATATAAAATTCCTGCTAAGCATTCAGAGATTGTTGTTCTCTTATCAGGATTATTGGGGGCGTGGAGGTTCCCTTTTAAAAATTTTTGAATCTTATAACATATTTAAAGTTGTTTTAAAACAAAAATTTCAACATCATTTGCTCTTTAATCACTAATACAGTTTTGTTTCTAGTACTTTTGATGGTTTTGCTGAGTTTTTTGATGATAGATGCTTTTGGGGAAGGTGATGTGTGTTAGAAGTACTGGAGTGATCATAGGTAGCTTTAGCACACACCTTGTGTTGCATCTTTTATGAAATTGGGCAGTAGAACGTGTCACAAATGCTGCATGTGTCAGTCATGGACCACAGTTTAGATTTGTGGTGCTTCTTTGCCTTTTGTGCCATTTTACAATGAACTTCTCACATATTTCAGTGTGCTTTCTTTCAAGGAGGCTATGCCTGTGCTCTCAGTGAGTGGAAAATTATTCAGTGAAATACAGCTTTGCTGGTTGGTTTCAGATAGAATAAAGTTGTTCATTTTTTCAAGGTAATATTTATTTCCTTGCAATCTGCTAATCCCAGAGTCTGCATAAACTGCAGCTAACGTGTGATAAACAGAGAATGTTTAAAATAGACAGAAAATTATATAAGAAAATTTTCCCAAAATATACCAGTAGTATATTGTTATTCCTCTTATTGTCATCTGAAGAAAAGTAAATACTTTTGTGAAGGGAGACTTTTTATATGTTTTGGATGCTGCATTGTTCTTTCTGCCTTATCCTAAGATTCATATATCTTTGCTGTGACAAAGTCTTTACGGGGAAACTGTTGCTGTTACGTGCCATTCAGATTTTAATTTTGTTTCACAAAGACCCACCCAAAGTAAAGAGTGGATCAGAGATATTTAATATATAAGGTACCATGGAAAAATGGGGAAAGGCAACAATGTCATTTCATTACAGTCCAGATATTGTAAAAGCTGAAATCTACTGTGGGCAAATTTCAGCTCTCCACATACTGACAATTTAATTCATGAAAGAAGTAGTTTATCCAGAAAATATGTTGAATAATTCCAAAATAATGTAATACTGTCATATAAGAAAAACCTAAATAAATTGTAGGGTTAGAATTCTTTAAATGGTTAGTGATTTTATGTATGTAGGTTTTCTATGATTAATAATAGAAGTGCAAAAATACATGTTATATGTAATTTTTTCATTTGTTTATATTTCCCCAGGAAATTCATTTTTGGGGAAATGTACTTTATTTCCTTGTTTTCAGGGAAAGAACAAATCTGTTTACCAAATAAAGATTTGTGGCCTACAGAGCAAAGAAAATCCAATACTGCAATTTTAAATATTTTTTCTTATTTTTAGATTGTGAATGCAATATCAGAAAATAAACCAACAGAAATTGATTCAGTATTGACTTTAATTTACTGTGCAACTAATCTGAAATGCTAGGACTAAACTTCTTAACACTAAAAATTTGTTAATACTGAAACCTACTGATGAAGTTCACGTTTGCAACAAGTATTTTTATACCTCAAATCTGTGCAGTTCTTTGAAGGTCAAATACATATCCATTGTGGTGCTTATGAAACTTTTAGTATATATATCCTGAAACGAGATTTTAAGAGAGAGAAAGATTATCTATTTTAATTATTTCTTAATTTAGAAGAAATTTTCAGAATCTCTGAAACTTCATATTGTGAATTTGCAGACTTTTCGGAGTTTTGATTAAATTGAAAACTAACTTATCCTGTATTAGCTGTATTGCTCTAAGAAGCAATTGTATTGGTAGAATGATTTCCGGATTAGATATGTTTTATTGATATATTTAATGCACAATATACAGCAAAGGTATTAATTTCTATGAGTACTATTGTGGTTGGGTCTATACCTGAAAGAAAGAGACAGCTACTACTAAACTGACTTCTGTCTCTTTTAATCAGTATTAGTCTGTCAATTTTATAAATTTAAATATTCTTTGAGGAAAAGATAGGATATTCTTTATCAAAAATACAGTAAGTTGCCTTCTGTAATACATGCAGCCCCATATTCTGTCAGCCCTTTAAGTACAGAAAGATTTTCTGTGACCTTCATATCTATCAGTCAGGGAATGCTGGTCAAAACAAATGACACTGTCCTGATAACAACAATTACCAGTTAAAATGGGCCAGTCTTTTCTCTAATGACTGTATCTGTTGAAGAAGCATCCTGTTGGGGAACATCTGTTGATCTTCTCTGCTTACTCATGCTTGGAGACTTGTTGTCTGTCAACGCTGTTAGAGCAGATTAAAGATGATGAAATCTCACACTGGACTCTCCCAGAGCTGAGCACTGTTCCCTGATGAAGAACCATAGGTTGTGGGAATCACTGGTGATGTTCCTGTGTGCGCAGATTGTCCCTGGCTTTGGTGTCTGAGGAGCACTAACAAACATGAAACAAAGTAACTCCTTACTGTTACAACACTGTAGACTTCCAAGGTACTCTATGAATCTGTAGGAGAAAATACTGGTTGTGTTGATGAGAGCTTGATTTCCTTCCTTAGCATGTATAAGCGATTGCGGTGCTAGCTACCTTGCCCAAAAATCTACTTCAAAGCACAAAGGAAAATACATCCAAAAATAAACATGAAAGCAGAAGGCTACACATGAGGAGCTCTGGTCACGCACATCCTGTTGGGTCACTACCTTGCTCCACCCCTAATAACTGGGTTCTTTTAAACAGAGTAGGAGGGAAATGAATGCATTTGAGTGTGATCATTACAGAAGTGCTCCATAGTTCGTCTCCAGCTTTGTCCTTTCATGCAGTTGCAAACTGATTCAAACCCAGACAGGAAGGGAGTGAATCTGCTGAGAGGTGACTTATTTTTAGAGGTCTTTCCTACCACAGTGTATTACTCAGCCTTCCTTGGATAACATACAAATAACCAATTTCCTTTTGTGTGGAATAAGACTGTGTTAGAAGTTACTGAACATGCCTTGGGAAACACTTGAGTAAATGGAGAACAGCTATTACTTTGGTATGCAGTGACTTTGGACAGAGGGAGACTTGGCCCCTGTAAGGTCAGAATGATTTTTTTTTTTAAAATTCCTATTCAGCAGCACTTATACATCTTGTAAACTGATAAACTGTAGTGTTACTTGCTTCCTGCTTTTGCCCATCTGCTGTTAATTCAGTAGCTCTCAGCAGACTGAACTGCTCTGTAATGATAGCTTTGGGAGAAGCAGCTTTCTTACTGCCTCTGTTTTCTGAGCACTGTGAGCTCTAGGTTTTAATGAGCTAGTTTAAAACCAGATCTGTCAGAGTAGAAGTTGTTTTACACACCGTTTCATTGGAATGCTGTGTAGGAAGTACATGTATAAAAGGGGATGCTGTAGCACAGTTCTGTGGGGTTTCTGAATAAGGCTTAATTTCATCAGAATTGGGACCACGGCTCTCCGTGTATTTGTATGGAATATCAGTTTGTCACTTTTAGGTATATCTAATCACACCTCTCATATCAAGGTATAATATCATTTTATGCCTCATTTTATGTCCTGGGATATGGCAGTAGGAATTATGAAGGCACTGTAAAAATAGATTAATGAAAATAAATATGGAAGGATTTTAATTTGTTTTTTAACCATTTGGTCATATTGTAAGTGCAGTGTTTATCAGAGGTGTGATGTTTTGCAGTGTAATGCAGTAGGCAACATTTCAGAGAGGCAGCCTTTTCCTTGCCTTAGGCTGTTGGAAAGTACATGTTGCATTGTTACTTGAGAATGTTCTTGCTTCTTTCTCTAGTAGACGCCTGAACACTTTAACGTGTTTAAGGAGTATTAGGAATCTCACGTAAATGTCAGTACTTTCTAATACACCTTTTTACCAATAAGTATTCCATACCAGAAATACTTTCCAGTTCATTTGAGTGAGAGATTAAATGTGATCTGAGAAATGAAATATTGGAAGGGGGGAATCAAAGAAAAAATCAGATTAATGTCCAGCCCCTAAACTATCACCTTGATTTATGGTGTACCACTCTGCCTGTTTATTGCCCAGTAATCAATTGCAGAAGTCTCTGCTCTGATTTACTGATTTCCCATAGGCAAACATAGTAGAGGTATAAAACTGTAGTTAATAAAATACAGAATATTTAGCTTTGCAGGATGGGTGATTTAAAATAGTGAAGTGCTTGGAGACCCACAGAAGTATAAAAAGGTGGTCATGGAACACTCGGCTGTCTTTACCCGCTTCATGTCACTCTCTCCATTGACTGCTCAAATGATTCCTTGATGATTTGTCTCTCTAATGGGATTTTATTTGAGAAATGTAAAAGTGATCAAATTGTGGTAGCCTGCACTTTCAATGTACCTGGAATACTGTGTTCACCAACCTCCCAAACAGCCAACTTGTCAGAATAAGGAAGAATCATTCAATGTTTTCAGATACAGGATGCAACACAGAAGGGAGTCGTGGAAGGACCCAAATATGTGGAATCCGTTGCCTTACGCTGTCTGCGAATCTTCAGCTGATAACCAATTCAAATTTTCATGCAAAGACACAGAGCTAGTGTGAGAGACACTGAAAAATGAAGTGATGATAGGCAAGATTTTTTTTCCTATAGGAACACATGGAACAAGGAGGAATATAAAAAATCCCCGTGCCCAGTTTTAGAATATGACAGTAAACACAGAATTGGCTAGATGTGAGCAAAGCTTTGAAAATAGCTAACATCCCACCTTCATACCTTGTGCTAATACTGGGAAAGCGTGCAAGTGAGTAGCAGGAAAAGATTCCAGAATTGTTATTATACCAAGAAGAAATGCCAGATAGCACTCCCAGTGTTGATGGTGTCAATTGAACGTATTTCAAGTGAGTACAACACAACTGATTCAATACATGTGGAGCTACATGGGAGCAGATTCTGGCATTTAGTGCTGCTGTTATATTGGTTTTGATCATCTTCATAATATGCTTTTGGTTTTTCTTCCTCTTGTTTTGCTTTGTCAGACATTTCTAATTTTAACGAGTGATGCTCTATCTTGTAGGACAGATGTAAATGAGCATGAAACAGCATTTAACCCTCAGTAGCCAAACATACATCAGAACCAGCCATGTTTGTCAGCATAGCAACACAGTGACTGCTGCTTTCATTTGGTTGTATTAATCACTTCATATTTTAAGAATAGATGCAGATTTTGTGAACACTGTTTATGACAGTCTGTCTCCTAAGGTAACCTTCCTGGCCACTGGCAATGGAAAAGCTTATCTAGGAAAAAGATTTTTCACTTCAGTAATGCAGCTTTTATCGTGGTGTGATATGTACTGATGAAAGTGTACAAGTGTTTTGGGAGAGTCTTGCTATGATAAATCCTTTGCTAAATAATGGCATTGTGACTGAAAAGTTCATAATTGATAATTGTCTCCTCTGTTTCAGATAATTTACTGTGCCATTATTATGATGTTCAATATTGTCAGTGAGGCAGAATTCTTGGAGAAGATCCAGTTAGTTTTAACTCTGAGTGTCCCTTCCTTTGTTGTTATTCTTGATTTAAGGTGACAGTCACTGGCACTTCAGACACCACTTAAGCAACTGAAAATATTGAAAAATAACAAGCTGATTGGAAAGGCCTGATCCTTCCTCGTGTCTCTCTGCAACAAACCTTCCTGGTGCATGTTCTCGTGTGTCATCCCTACAATTGATTTGCATCTCAGTCTCCCGGTTTATTCTGAATTGGTTTCAAAAGCGACATTTTGTGGCTCTGTCACTGATCACCGTGCAGAGGTGGAATAGGACTGTGTAGATGTGACTTCTCTCAAACCATCTCACCACGTCATTTCTCTTAGCTGCTATTCTGTATCACTGCAATAATGACCATCAGCTTGAACCTCCCTGTTGAATCCTGTTATACCAGACAATGTGCAAAAATATATTGTCATTCCTACTTACAGACCATACAAATGTTTATAGGTTCATTAGCACTTCAAAAGGTCTTAAATAATATTGCTGAAAGCTTGACTTATTTGGGGTTGCTTCTTGATTGAAAAAGAACAGAAACATCCAGAAAGCATGTCAGTCTCCCTCTGAAGTAATGCCTTTATTGGTTTTCTCATATTTTATCATGGTTAGAGGTAAAGTTGAAAAATATGAATTCATCTGATTTCCAAGAAAATAAAGTATTTTGATTGATTCTTAAAATATTTAAATTACAGAAGAACATCTGACAAACTGAAATGTATACACTTAAAGTCTGCAGATGTTTTTTAGGCTGCAATTTTTCTTGGAAGCTGTACTGCCAAACTTGCACTTTCTATAACCAGCTTTTTTATTAGCAAAGAAAATGCTTTTCATCCTCAGCAGATTGTATTATTAAATGTGGTATCTCTAAGCATGATGTGCTAAATGGCAAAAACATATACTGCAAAACACAACTGGGAGGCTATGAATATTACTTCAGGAAACAAACTTCTGGTCTTTCATTAGTTCATTTTTATTAAGTAAAAATGTCTTTCAGAAGAATCATAACATTTGAAGCTTATAAAATAGATTCTGGCTTTTTTCCCAGACATACTTTTTACTATCAAATATGTGTCTCATTCTCCTCTGTCACAGAGAGAAATAAAAGCCTAACAGAATTATGTTTTTTCAGATATGCGTGCATATATAATCTGCTACATATCTAATATGTATTGTGTGTGTATATGCTACAAGGCAAATTTAGATTTGCCGTGTCAAGCTTCTGTGTCAGATTGCCTGGAGCTTTGGTTTTAGCTGCGTTTGTGGTTGGCAGTGTCCTTTCCTGCCTTAAAGTGGATACCAAAGTGATCAACAGCACAGGGCTTTGCTTACAATTCCCAGCTTCTGGATTTAACACGGACCATTCCTAACTGTAGGGTCATATTTGAATGGGTTATTTTGGAGATCAGCCTTTTCTGATCTTCTAGTTGGTGTTATCATCTCATCTTTGTCACTTTTCAGATGAGTTGTACTTTTTCTTCCTTACACAAGAGGTTTATCTATCATTACTGTTTGTCTCCAGGTTATTGAGAAAAATAGCAAGCCCTTAGAAGACTGAGTTTTTGTTGCTTTACAGCAGTTGATACAGTGGTGTGTTCCTCCAAGTCATTGCTACAGAGTCCATGCTTGCATTCTGCATTTGAATGTGTGCTTTCTGCTGGTACTATATTATAGGTGAGACAAATGGTCTGATACCATTTCTTGGATCAATGGATATGTTTTAATATTGACATTTTAAAAATCCATTAGCTTAAACCTGCCAGTATTAAAAAAATTTAGAGATCTTTGACAATGAGATATGTGGCAGTGGACGATCTCAAACAGGTTAACACAAGCTGAAAGCAAGGCGGTTGTATGGTAGTATGTATTGTTTCTTTTTATTCCCACAGTCTGGTGTAGTTACTAAATATTGTGTAAAAATATTTTTAAAATGTTTACTTTCGTGTAGCAAGAATAATGAAACATACAAGTCCTATTTAGTGGAATGTGAATTCTTCTATTCTTAGTAAGTACTCCCTTGAATGGGCATTCAGCAACTTAAAAGAAGCTAAACCTCAGACATTATGAATTGTTTAGGCATATGGATTAATCAATGGGTTCAGAAGAAGAGTGCTCTTTGCTTGTATTAGATAGTACGGTTCTCATAGATATATTTTCCTGGTCGTACTCAGAGTTCAGTGATTATTAGAAACCTTAGCCTGGTTCCTCCCCACTTTTCATCCATGGTGAAACACTACCATATTGAAATCAATGAGCATTGTGAGATTTCAACCCAGGTAATTACTAATTGCTTTTTTCTCCTTGTATAATACACAGCACAGGCTGGTGGCGGTAGGTTTCAATTCTCTTTAGCTGTATCCCTTCTGTAACAGTTTCTACCCACTGGCACAGCTGATACAATGTGAGAGCAAGAGGCGGGAATCGCTCAAATGATTTTGTGGGTACGTAGTTCAGGGGTGCTTAACAAAATGGTCAACCCAGTACTTGTACTGAGGCAAATCATATCAAAGCCTTACGACCTTGAGGCATCCCTGAGGTACACTTAAAAAGGAAGATATAGAAAACTAAGACCTAAATATGGAATATCTCTCTTGTGGCAGAGAATAAGAATTACAGGGCTCAGGCTGTCTTCTGTGCTGATTATGGCCAGTCCCAGATATCAGGAAAAGAAAGAGGTTTAAAAAACCCCAAATAGTCCGTGTGCTTGCTCTTGAATCAATCCTCATTTCAATCTGAGCAGTAAAACTCTAGCAGTTACAGTTCTCAGGGTTAGTGGGTATTGCACAAATTCCATTATTTCAGTGAGCTACAAAATTCCTAGAAATCTGTTCACCAGCAGTGTGAAAGGGCCTGCTGGCCTTCAGAAATGTTCAAATCTCAAGGACATTTATGGAAGCAAGTCTGCTTATAGAAAAATATTCTTCTTTTAGTGAATGGTTGTTACTGCCACAAATATTCAAGAACACCTCATAAGATGTGATGCCTTTTAAGGCACGTGTTCCGTGTATTTTTGAACTATGTCATGAATTAGATGTTCACAAAATTAGAGTTTTTATCTAGTATTTCTATTACAGGCTGTTGTTGAATTCAGTGGTTTACAGAATACGTGGATTCATACCACCAGTCTGGTGTAGTGCTTAAGGCTCAGTTTCTTTATCTTTTATCCCATGCCTGATTAGATAAGACCATTAGTGTGTATTTCCTCTGAACTCTTCTTAAAATACTTTCTCAGTTAAATCCCAAGTGAAGAAGTTGAAAGAAAGCTGAAATTGACAAATAAAAGTTTACACACTAAGTATCTTCTGAATGAACTTTACTTCTGTTAATTTCAAATTACATTCATAAATACTCTTTTCTTTCTAGACATAGCTCTAACTTGCTTGAGGGTGATAAATAACATGCATTTAAAGTGAAACGTTGCCATCCTGCATTTAGTACTTACTGATATAGCTCAATTTGCTGACATTTTAACCTCTGACCATTTCCCGAGTAATTTCTCTTTAATTTTGCATACCACCACTCTCTTAACCTTTGAAAAATATCTTTTTGGACTACCAGTACAAACCATTTTCTTAACCAAAATAAACAAACAAACTCTATTCTGTTAATTCCCACAGAACCCTATCCCCATATGCCTGAGTGCAGGTTAGTGGAATCAGGTACAATTTTGTTTTAGCGTAATAAAAATATGCATTACAATATGATTTTTGTGTGACCTAGTCTTTTAGAAACGGAGTCCTTCAAAGAAGTCATACTGTTCTAAAAGGACTTGTTATAAAGGAACTTGTTTGAGTGACTTAGTCTTTTATGCTTAATTCTCTCTGGGGATAATGCTGGAGACTCTCAGTACAATTAAGGAAAGATTAAAAGCTCAGTACAGACTTATTTTCTCTTTTCTTCCTTTCTGCCAATACCCTTCAAGCCTGTATCCTCTCTAGAAGCATGAAACATTTTTCAAATGCCTTTTTTCTTTCTGCCATCATTTCTCAGACAGTTTTCTGGTATCTGTCACTTCCACAGATTTATTAATATGGTTTCTCTTTCATTTGTCACTTTTGTTCCTGCTGGCATTTAATGGAAGCTTTGTTGATCTCTGCTTAAGGGTTTATTGGGTATTTCTCCTTAGGTTTATCTGTGACATTTAGATCTTACTAGATAACCAGCAATCAGTAAGAAGTAAGGAAATAATTCTTGTGCTGTTGAAGGTGGTGAGAGCTATGCCATCACTTAGTATTTCTTAGCACATTTGCTCTGCAGAGCTCAAGGAGCGAAATGTAGTAAGAGTGTAGACAATTAAGCAGATACATCTGAATACACTGATGCAGTAGCAGAGTTGATTACTGTACCCATTTTACATAACGTGTTATCAAGGAAGAGCTACACTTCAATCTGAGAATGTAATAGCTGGAGCATTTACTTGTGCTGTTGCTGTGGTATGGTTGAAAGATTATATGCTTTGAGATTACAGTAGAAATTCACATCAAAACTTTCACTTTTGTTTCTGTCTGATGTATTTACATACATCTGCCACATGAAGTTGCCTTATAGAGGGTGTTACCTCCACCTGACCTTATATAGGAAAAGTATTTGGTGCAATTTTATTCTACGAGACAGACTTTTCCTATTTTAACAAGAGAATGTGGATTTTTCTGCCTTTTAACCTTTCTGAGGAATTACTTGGTATTCAATTTCAGATACTCATATATGCTACCATATATGCTACCAGTCAGCCCATAAGTACTGATACTTGAGTGGATTCTTGTCAACTTTGCACACTAAAATTATGGGAAGGTGTGAGGCAAAGGAAGTACTAAACATGCTTCAAGCCCTAGCAATGGTAGGAATACACATTTTCGTACCACAAGAATTGTCTAAGACGTTGATTTTACATGGGCATCCATACTGCTAATCCGAGTATCATTTCAAAATGGTAGGTGAATTTCCTTTCCTGGTATCCATTAACTGGACAAAGTCTTTGGATAAGGATTGAGTTAATTTGTATTGAATAAAATGTAATAAATGGTTGTGATATCCTGAAGCAGACCATGAGATGTATTTTCCCTTCCTGCTTAACAAAATAATTCATATTACTAGTATGAAGTTTCGGATTTTTAATGTGGGAATGAACAACTCAACAAAAACAATCTGTGAAACTGTTGTGTTGCAAGTAGCTACTGCAGGGAGAAGGAGAGGTACTTTGTTTGCCTGCTCCCCTAGCATAGGACAGTGGCAAAGCTCACCCTCTGTGGTAGTAGTATATGTAACTACGATATCAAATGTCTAGAAAGAGATAGATACTTGACCGTGATTGTTTATTCTTTCTTGTCCCCAGCTAAAGCAAAGCGTCAGCATGTGTCTTCTGTCTTCACCAATTAACATTTTGTTGATTTTTGCTTTTAAGTATACCTTTACGGCTAAAACACTTATTTCAGTCTACCTATGCATATCTTCATTATCTGATAATGCTGTTGCCACATATATAAATGAAAATTATTATTCCAATATGCTGAAGAATACAGAAGGAAAAAACAACTCTTTCTTTGAAAGTCGTTAAAGTAATAATGAGTGCTATCTTTATATTAGGTGTGTGCTTTTTAAATGAACATTTTTGAATGGCCTGTTTATTGTGAGTAGAATTTGCTAGAAGAGATGCCCTTGTGACTGTCCACAAAATCAATATGCTCAGCATAATGAAAATAAATAGAAACATATATCAAAGTTTTGATACTATAGAAAGAAAATCTCTTAATATTACTACTTTTATTTTCAAACTGTGCTGCATTACTGGTTATGAATGTGCTGCCTTCTTTATTAGGTCCTTTATCTTGTCATTTTTAGTGCCACAGCAGTGCTTGTCTATTTATGTTAGGCATTACTCACAGACTGCTGCATAAGAAAACTGAGGGGAAGGTGTTCTTACCTTGTTAGATTCTCTGCATGGTGAGAGAACAGCAGCATGGATTAAATATTTGGAAACTTAAAACACAATGGTAGAATTCCAGTAAGTTGTGTTTATTCTTGTTTTACGTGAAACCAGTCTAATTACACTAATTTCATTGCAATAATGGACAGTAGAATTTGCCATGCCTGTGGAAAAATGTTCCATGTACTTTGTTTTCTGTGTCTTGCTATGACCAATCCCTGCTATTTCAGAGGAGACTGTAGAAAAACCGTCAAACTGTTTAAGTACCGTAAAAATGGCGTGTAACAGTAGAGCGTACTGCATAAATAAAAGCCTCTCATGCTTCTTCCCCTTCAGTCTTCAAGGGTGAGACTAGTTCTGTCCCTTCTTTTGGAACTAAAATGATGTCTTTATTTAATGAGATCTTTATTTCCATTTCTCTGATTCCATGCACTCTCCATCTCTCCACTGAAGAGCTATTGGTCTGTATTGTATGCTCTGTAAAGTTTTGTCTTTACACATTTTAAATGTCCATGCTAAGTGGCTTGTGAATGGGTGCTGCTTTTTGAGAAGCATTCTGCAGTCAAGTGCATCACATGCTACTAACAAATCTATTCTGATTTCCCCTCCAGAATTTGTTTTCAGAGTTCATTTTTTGGTTCTTTTTTGAACTGCTTTCATGACCCTCAGATGGTTTCTCTCTGTCCTCAATATTTATATCCATCCCTGTTTGCACACTGTGGTCATGTCTATGTTTTGTCATAATTAAAAAAACCAATCACATGACCTTAAATTACCTGAAATGCCATCATGCTTCTTTGTATGAGCTCTCTGGAACACAGAATTACATGACCCTGTCTTTCATATGTATCTGGAACATACCTAATCTGGTGTTTACTATCAGTTGTACCTGCTAGCATTTGATAATTGTTGAGAAAAGAGCATTTTGCCATTGCATTAAGAAAAACTGTCACTAGTTAAGCTTACATAGATACCTATACAGAGGTAGAAATGATGACAGTGGAAGGCATACTGTTGTATAGTCCAAATATGTTCAGAATTATTGCTTCCTAGACTTTACTCAGTCTCTAGCTCTATGCAAATGATGTCTCCATTGAATTTTTCCAAATCTATCTTTTCCTCAGCGTTGCTAATTCCCTAGAGACTTACATATTACATTTGGTTTTTGTCCTTTTTTTATCTTCTCTTTCTCCAGTGTTTTCATGCTATCAAGTTGTTTGTTCTCTCTTTAAGATTACAAATAAGAAAAGAAAGAAAAACCAGAACCCAGCCCTTTAGTACTTCTTTAGATGCCACCTTTTTATGTGTTGCCACATTTCATTATCTTTTGTTTGCAGTCATTTGGCTAATTGTTAATTTTCATGACAGCGCTTCTATGCAAGGCATTTTCAGTTTTTTAAAATGAGCTGTGACTATTAAATATTTTACCGATATCCAAATATGTGACAGCTGCTGAATTTCTTTCTTCCTCTACTTCAGTGATTAAAAGAAAATAAACCAACAGCAACCCACATAACCGTATTTAAAGCCTCCAACTTTGGTTAAGTCAATTTTGCTGCTTTGCAGATTTGTTTCTGTTAACTATGAATGAAGGCTGTCTGATCTAAGTGATATTTACTGCTTCAGTCCTGAAGAATAATTTCCAAGCATTTTTGGGTTTTTGTTAATTGTAAGGAACATTATTACATGGTGCTAAATACAGCCTGGTCTGAACTAAAGTGGTTAGTGGCATCCATGTGCATTGGATGGAAAAGAATGGAAAATTCCTGCAGTTCTGGTATTTTAAAGGTTTACAAAATCACTTGGGAAAATTCATTCTCAAATGAAAGAAGGAAAAGTGTATTAGAAAATAACACATTGGCAAGAACATGTAATTCCATTTAGTCTTCTGTCTTACCTTTTTTCATTCCTCTTGCGAGTTATTCCTAGTTGTCCCAGGACAGAATACATCCAGCATAAACTGGTGCAACCTACATTCTGTTCTTTCGCACATCTGCTAACATTTAAATTAATGAAAATTAAGATTTTTATTGGCACTGCCTCACAGTGACCTCTTAGCATGGTCACTGTTCTGCTACATTTGCCCGTCTATCAATGTGTACATCATTAAATAAATAAACCCCATAAATTCTGAATGATCTCTTGTCTCAGTGAACACTGTTGATGACTCTGTATTCTGATAAAGTATTAATTTCCATGTTTTGCAGATGTGTTCTGGTGTTTGTCGAATATCTCTTTGTGCCCATATTGTAAGAAAGCGTGAGGGGGAAGGAGTGACCCCGAACTCACATCCAGCTTCACCTTTTTGCTTCATGTCATATCTTGTTTTCCAGTCAAAAGTTGGCTGGCTGTTTAGTAGCAATTAATCAAGTTCAGGAAGATAAAGCAGAAATATAGTAATTATACACTGTGTTCTACAGAAGCTGCAGCATTCAAAGCATGCGCATTTAATCTCAATGACCACTAGATATTATTCCCAGTCTCATTCTGTGCAGAATTTGTGTAAATATTGAAGTGAATGTATACTAAGCAACTTCATTTTGTCTTCAGAATGAAGTTGCTCATCAAAAGTTGGATCATTAATCCTATGCTTCTCCCTGAGACACGGCTGAAGCAAATAACTCTTGTTTCTGTGTCCACTCAACAAACCTGATTCTTGTTGGCCCTCCTGGCTGTTATTTATGTTCTCACAGTGCCTGATCTCCAAAATGCAGTAATGTTCAACAACCATAGCTCACTTTTCAATAATGTTTTAGTGTCAGATCCAGCTCCCCTTTACACTCTTGACTTCTTACTAGTGATTCTTACTACATGATTGCCATTTTACCTTTTGTGGCACAATTCTTTGAGAAAAATGCCTTATGGAAATCTTACTGATGAGATTAGAGGGTGGGAGGAACCTGAAATTTATAAAAACTTCTGCACAGAAGAGTGAAAAAAAATGCACTAAGTATCATGAGTTGTAATTAATTCCAGAGTTGTTAAAAACAAAGAAAAATGTGGAAAGAATCCCCATTGAAAAGAAGCAGTGTACCTGTCATGTCTAGATTTACTTATTCCAAACTTAGTTGCAGGTCAAGAAAGTGGCTACACGTGATGTTCAACCCATGGCAGTTGATCTCAGGATAAGAAGCCTATCCCACCTTCATTGTATTACCTCTTTTCCTAGGGTATCTTTCTCCATGTGCTAAACCAATTTTTCCCTGTTTTCTTCACCCAAGCTGGATTTTGACCTCTAATATTTTTTAAATGAGGTCTGATGTGTCTTACAGTGGCCTTTACGCATGGGTTTCTGAAGCTAAACATCTTTTTGTGAGGCCATATCCATCCATTGGGCAGATACCGCATTATCAAATGAGGAAGCTTGTTCATGTAGCTGGGTTTGAAGGCTCTAAAGCTAATTTTATCTCTCTTGGTTATTAAATACACATTTAATGATAGATTCAGCATGCCGGAGATTCTTGAAGAGGAAGTAAGGAATAAAACACTTATTTTATTATATTGCTATGCAGTAAGATAGTTTGTAACTGTCACCCTTTATTTTGTCTTCGACTTTGATGTGAAGTGGGAAAGGGACATTTCACAACACTGACACTAAAATGCAAGCAGACATAGATGACTACTTTGAGAAAAGTGAGAAACTGTAACACTGCTCTGAGGAAAAACATTCAGAAGGATAATATACAGGCTTGTGCTTTCTGTATATTCAGCTTTTTCCAGTGGTTCTCACAACAGTTTTGTTTGGCAAATGGGTTCTTTAGCCCATGGGACAGCATGTAATCACTTCAGTTTTGTTCTTCATCCTTGCTGCTTACATAGCCCACATTGCGGCCTGTGCAGTTTGCAGCTGGAAGACTACCCTGAATTTTAGAGATCTCTGTCTTTCAAATCCCAGCTCAACTTTAATTTTGAAAAAAGGTCCCTTTATTTCTTGCAGACAGAGCCTTAAGATGTAGACTAGATACCTGGGGTTAAAGTGTTCCTATTGATTTATTTTCCCTAAGCATTATGAGGTCTTCTACTCACTAAAACCATAGTCTATACGAAAAATTTTGCTAGCCAGGCTGTGGGGAAAATGTCATAGTGTAAGGTTGAGAAAATGGGGGTTTCGTGTAGTAGAGTTGACCTAATGAAGGACTGGTATTAGAAATAGTTGCAAAAGAGCTTTTGCTGGCAGAAATACCATTATCCCTAGGATGATTTTCTGACTCAGGTTAAAATGCAGGGCAAGCTCTGAGCTGGCCTTTGGAAACTTGTATATTCCCTTATTTTTTTCCATGCCATGACAGTGGGAGGGATGGGTTGTCAATGATTAGATAGACTACCAATAAATCCCTGTGTTCTTCCCTGTGGAAAGCCTAAAGTTGTGCCAGCTCTGCTGTGCAGCTATTGTGATTTCTAGCTGCAGAAAGACAAGTCATATAAACCTGTCTTATGAAAGTCATCTTGTTGCAATTTTGGTCAAGACATTTAGTTTTACCCTCTTGCTTTTTCCACATGCAAAGTGAGAAGACAGCATACATTTGTTTTTTAAAAGTGTTTTGATGATTGTTGAATGGTTGAACAAGCCTTTAAGGTCTAGATGCATCAATATGCAACACTTACTTGAACACACAGGTTCTCAGCTGAAGAGATTTCCCTTTACTAAGCTTTCTTGGGACCTCAGCTCAAGCAGCTAGGTGCCCTTTCTATGATGGGCCTCCAGCTGTGGCTTAAAAGTTCTGGGGATTGGCTTAGGGTTTTTCTGTGTATAGTTTTTACAAGGTTTTTAGATGTCTCTATATTATTCTTTAATAATATTGTTGATCGTTTTAACTCCAAAATTCTTCCTGCCTGTCTCAATCTAATATTTGACATTTTAAATGAATCTGTTACTTGCATAAATAAGCATTTTGGTATCTTATTTGTGGTTGTGAGAACCTGCATTTTTAACCTGTGTATATGTTTGCTTGAAATTGATAAGGGCTTTGAATCAATAATAAGTTAGAAATACATTTAAAAGTCTACTTTGTAATTTTTTTTTTTTTTGTGAACAACACCCTCTTCACAAAACTGTTTTGTTCATTCCTTCCCCTCCCACTTCCCCCTCCTCATTAGCTATCTTCCTTTTTAGTAGGGTTTTAATGTGTTTTTTTTCAGTAGAGGAGTCATGTTTAATTAAAAGTTACTTGCATGTTTTCAATTATAGATGATAATTTGTTTGACTTTACACTCTCAATTGCCTTGAGTGATTTCCTGTAGAAATACATATAATCCATTTGCATGTTTGGAGTATTAGTGTGTTGTTTGTATAGCTTGTGTGTAACACTTAAGGAAACCGCTGGGGCTTAGAAAGGACAAATGATGCTTTTCAGTGGCAAACAGTAATACAATGACTATTCTTTCTTCTCCCTGCTGAATAGTTATGGAAACAACTTTTTTTTCAGAAAACTGGAAATTATGTTATCAAACCAATATGATGTTTCAGTAAAAATTGGGAGTTAAGCAAGTGGGCCAGCAGTAATGTTACATCCATAAGCACTTGACATAAGTCAGTGCTGATTGGTGTTAATTCCCAATTTCATGGCCTCATGCAGTATAGCAGAAAAAACACATAATAACACATCCCAATTGATATATGTCAGAATTTCATTACAGATAAATACGTAGTTTTTGGCTGCTGAAGATAAGGTAGTAGGAGGCTTACATGTTATTGCATCATGTATTAAAACCTCAGTTTGTTTGGTCTACCAAAATAAACTCTTGTGTTCAATCCAAGTGGAACATATGGTTCTGCCCTCCCAGGTTTAGAAGAGATGAACTCAAACAGGGATAGGTGAAGAGAAGGACTGCAGTGCTAAGGGAGATGGACTGTCTGTTTTATATGATAAAAGAGCATGTCTGGGTTAGTCTTGTTGATGTGAAAGCTTGTGGGGAATATGGTTGGTGCCTGTGAGTACACATGACCACCATTCAGGGGATATAAACTTTTAAAGGATGGTGCTGCTCAGGAGCAGATGAGTACTAATGACAGTTTGAGTGTACATCAGAAGTTTCTTTCTAACCGTCAGAGTGATGAGGTTCCAAACAAACATCTGATGGGAGTTTGGGGACAATATAAATGGTAATGTTTGAAGTGGAGTTGATTTTTCTAAGAGTGATTCTATGTGTATCTGCGGTAGCAGCTCCAATGCTGTTTGTACACCAGATTTAAAGATTTCAGTGTTTTGGCTAAATACCTTTTTCCTAGTACAGCAAAGGCATACATGAAACCATAGGATCCAAATTTTGTTTCAGTTCTTAGTGAAAAAAGTGTCCTTGCAACTGATACTGCCTTCGGAAGTGACAGCACTTTCCACTTTTGTTTGCAACATCCATGTCGCACCCTGTTTTGTTGGTGGAATCCTGTCAGGAAGGTCGACATTGTTCTGCCCTCTCTGATGCAGTGAATCTTTCTGTTTTGGTGTTGTAGCATGTTTCTCCACAGAAGGGGAGGAACACTCGTAGCTGGAGAACTGCTAGTGGAATAGAGCTGTTACTTTAGGATAGTGTCCTGACATGACAGTTGGGAATTTTAATCCCCAGGGAAGACAAGTGAATGTAGAATTGCTGCTCTTTGGATGAGCACAGTCCTGAGGAGGATTCAAAGTCAGATGGAAGTGTAGCACCAGCCCCTATCTTTCTTGAAACAGCGACTTTCAGTTCTTTGAACGTCTTGTAGTAGGCACCTCTCAAACACTTCTCAAATTCAAAGCCAAACGATACTTACTCAGCATTTACAAATTGCTCTCTGAAGGACAGAAGGGCATGAGATTGAAGGTACATTAGCTCCTCAGTGTTTCCATTGAAACGGCCAGGTGCTGTCAGCTCAGTATTGGGGATGCCTTGAAGCTCTTTTTTCACATACCTTTCCTCAGGAGATTGTCACTTTCTCTGGATGCCCTTCTTCAGTCATACATTTCATTCCTTACCAACACACAAAAAGAGGAGGAAAGCTGGGGACGCTGGAAGTAGTCTCGTGCAGTCCCACACCTAGATCTAAAACTGCCTTTGAACAAATTCTCTGCTAATGAACATGCTTAGATCTTTGTTACATCCTGTCCCCAAGATTCTGTGCTCCTGTGGCAGATGTAAAAATCAGTATATGTATAATCCAGAAAGCCCTTTGAAATTCATGTTACTACATTAGACTTTCATATTAGAGCAAACACAGTCCTTTGTTTTAGCATTTTTTATAAAGTAATGGGTTAATTCAATTTCATTCTTTCTTGGTTAGGGTAAGATGATCCATACAATGTTTTTTAAAAATGAATGCTGATAACTAGACACAGAATAGGTCTTTATGAGTAGCTAAAATTTTTCTGCTGTTCAAATATTGCTAATGTTTAAGCAGCACATATTTCTTGTTGAATATTCAGGTATGGCATTTGGTTCTTAAAAACAGAGAGAAATACTTCTGTGATCAGAAAGAGTAGCAGCTAGGAACAGCAGTGATGTGAGTCATTTTGACAGTGAGCAGACTCATCAGAATGTTCACATTTTCAAGACTAGATGGTCTAAGACATCCATTTTTTCCTAAATATTTTTCAAAGTCCTAATGAAAATTTAAACAGCTCTGTCTCATGGTGTCTTGAATTGAAAAGATCATGAATTAACAATTGTATTTTACTGTTAAAATAGTAGGTGTTTACTGCAAAGTGAAAATAGAAACAAAAATATTCAATCATGTTCTTTGTAATACTTTTAATAGTTGAATTTGCCAATCCCATAGTGTAAAATATGTCAATCCTAAGGCAAAAAGAGAGAATTTATAATGAATGCATACACTGTAAGGCACTGAAATAATTTTTAACCTAATCAGTTTATATATTGAGTACCTTTAACATATAATGTACTTAACTTGCTTTTTTTTCCTCATAAACCCTGTTTGCATGAATTAATTTCACATTGTCCATTTCTTTGGGATAAACTAGAGTTTCACTGTGTGTAACACAAGAGCTTTGTGTTACAAAGTGAAAATCCCATGATTTTGGCTGAAGTGTTGCTCCATTACAGCTGTCTCTTGCCTAGGGCCATCTGCATAGGAGAGTATTCCTTTAACAGAATAAATCACCAGAAGACTATAGCAGACATACTGGAACCATTCTTCTGTATCTCTGACTAGTGTTCTTGCCAAAAGTGTTAAAAAAGAGGCTCAGAGGATAAAAGATTCTATTTGTGTGAGACTACCTGCTTCGCAGTGGTTTCAGAAAGAAAAAAAAATTGTGCTACATTCACTGGCTCTTTAATTCGGATTGCCAATGATAATGCAGAGTCTACGCCAAAGAAAGGTAGGATACAGAAGCAGAAACATTAGTGCTAATCTGCTGCAGGAGGACGAGATAAATCAGCACAGCTCTCATACATCACTGAGAGAGAAGCTGATTGCAACTTGACCATGTGCCTAAGTGGTCACATCAGCAACAAGAACGGAGCATGGATAAAAAACCTAAAATGTATCCTTAGGGCTGCTTGCTGTGCACGACCTATAATAACACCTCAATGTAAGTTTAAGATTTCTTTTTTTGTTGTTTCTTTCTGTTGCAGTTCTTGTTGTTTACAAGAGTATATTTTTATTTTGCATAGATTTAGGGAAAATGTAATGGAGTGTAATACTAAGCAGATAATACTTCAATACTGTTTATGTCTGTGAATAGTAATGGGCTTATTGCTGTGTGTCTCAACACAGTTCCTTCTTTGAAGATGTTTTAATATTTAATCCTGTAAGTCATATTTCGGGAATTGAGTAAGGTTTTGAGTGAGATGATAGTGTGATCTCTGTTTGTAATTTCTGTCATCTTATGTGTCAAAATGATCTGAAAGACAGAATTCCAGAAAAAAAAATTTAAAAATATTTCTACTGTGAGAATTTTTGCTTTTTATAATTTTTTTCTGTTAAGAAAAATGCTCATAAAGACTGATTTCTCTGGACCTTTTTATTCATTAATTTAGTGCAGATGGTAATTTTCCTACATTTTTAAAAATTTGTGCAATTGTTTAATTTAGTGTTATTTAAGCATCTGCAAAAAGGAAAGGCAGGGATAAGATGAAAACTGAATAAGCATTGATTGCTAGTCTGAAAATTAAATTTTAAAAGTTTTTGCAGTAAATCTGATTTCAGTTCATTTTTACTAAATTAGATTATCATATTTAAATTGAGGCCACTGTACAGCAAACAAATGTGCGAAACTACCCTGGATAGCACACATTTCCTCTTGTATCTGACTTTAAAGATGTTGTTGATTGTAACTACCCAGGAATACCCTAATTGTAGAATTCAGAGCAGCATGTTTAAATAATGCATGGGAAAATAAAAAGGAAAGATGGAATTTTACTGTTCAGATGTTAAGGTGATGCTTTGTTCAAAGAGAAGAAAATGTGTAGTAAAAGCTATTGATGTGAAATCTCAGGCTGTCTCTCATGGCTTTAGGCAAAAAGGCAGGGAAACCCAAGGCAGGTCTTGCTGTGCAGTCTGAAAGCAAGGGCAATTTGGAAGCATTTATAAAAACCCACCAATAATTTTATATTTATTATTTCTAGGGAAAGATAGTGGCTTTAAACAAACAAATTTATGAAATATGAAAAAGGAGGTGTGAAAGGTGCTTCACTGATAGGAGCTTGAGAAAGTAGGTATAAAGATACAGTAGAACATCTGTTTATTTTATAGTGTTATAACTGTGGCCAAATATAGTAGCAGGAGGCTTAGAAACAGAAGTAGCCTGCATGAGTGTGTCTACAAATAGTTTATTTTTGTGGCAGTTGAAAAATGTAGGCATAGTTGTGTAGCTATTATCCCCTTCACAGACCTCAAGTATTCAGAGTATGGGCCAGTTTCAAATTTTGTAACACAAGTATTTTGTGCAGGTCTTAGCCAAAACAGAAGTTAAGCTTTATCTGTTACTAATTGCAACTTTCCTATGAGATTGATGGATGGAAATAGAGAAGCGGGAAGGTAAAGCTATATTGCAAAAAGGGTGCTCATTCTTCCCAACAGAATAAATAACCAACCTAGCCAACTGGCAGATGAAACATGGACCAAGTAGAGAGTTTATTTTTGTACAAATGTGCATATGGATGATCACACAGGCTCTCAGTTGTACTTAGCCCCTGAAGCTGAGGTCCCTTTGGGAACTCACAGCTTTAGCAGTCTGACTTAGAAAATTAAAAACACAAAAAGAGAGGAAAGCTGTACAGCAACAGGAAGCAATGAGGAATGGTGATTTCTTTGATCTTGTTATGTCTGTTCTAATGTACCCAATGTGGTCTTAAGTTGTAAACTCCATGGCAAAGATTCCTGTGTTTTGTATTTGTAAAATACTCTCCTTACACATGTGACAGAGTAATATAATCAGTCTGGCTCCTCCTAATGGAGTTGGGCTTCTGTTGGTAAAATAAGACATCCTTTTTTTTCTGTCATCTGTGTTCATTGGAACAGCAGAAGATTATTTGAGTTTATGAAGATAATCAAACAAGTAGTTTTCCTTGTCTTGAAGTTATTCTGAAGAGTTAGAAATCCTGTATCTGCTAAGATGCTCTATAGTTGTGTTGATGTTGTGATCTTAAAACAAACATTTGCTTCAGTGTGTTTCTGTGAAGTTTCATAATGCAGTCAGACTTACATTAGATGCTAAATTAATTGCAATGCATATGAAAAAAACTGGAATTAGGTAACTGCTTTTTAAAAGTTTCCTTTTTAGTTGAAGAGACAAAAGTGGGCTGAATATGGTTTTGATGAACTTTCCATTTGTCAAAACAAGTCTCATCCTCCTCCTCCAGAGTGGAATTCTGTGTTTATCTGTCTGTTACGCTGTTTCAGTGTTACCTGTAAAGCTCTTTCATTAGACTCCAATGGTCTTCATTTTCACCTTCAGTTTTAGTCAATAAATTTATGCTGAGTAGTTTATTGTGCTTTAAAGTGTGCTAATGGACACTAATACCTGCACTTTCAGAGCTGCAGGGGGCTCCTGATGCCGATTTCTGCATATTGAATTTGCTTCTACTTATGATACTTAGGAAAACAACACAAAAATATTCTTGTTACATTTGAGTTCAGTGGAAAAACTCCTACCAACCAAAGTTGCAAGGCAGGGCCTGAAACCTTAAAGCAGCATGAGTCTTATGGTGGCATCACACACAAACTACAGGCTGTCCTGAGAAACATACAGTCAAAGGGGTTCAAACTGTGTTGATTAAATATAATTTCTTCTCATTTTCTGTCTACAAAACAGTCCATCTTCCACTTGAAGTTGAAAGTCTGACCCCTGTTATCTCTTTTGGTGGCAAAAGAAAACTCTATTGCTCCAAGAAGAGGCCTTTCAAGTTCCGTGATAGCAGAGAGGGTGAACTTCTGTATTGGTGCAATGAATATGTTGTGCTCCCATCCCAAAGCTTATGAAATCTGCTGGCCAGGGAAGGGAATGACATGGCTTTCCATCCTTCTGCTCCCCTTAGACCTTTTTGGGTTTGGTCACTTCTGATAAAAAGAGACACAATTTTGCAAGTATCCCAAGAGATCTAAGAACTGTAGGTCTTTAAAGCATGCATAAAAAGCTTCCATCTTGCTGTATGCATGCAGGCCTAAGAGCTCATTGATTTGTTCCACAAGTTCAATAATCACTAATCCATCTATGGAATTGTGTCTGGAATACTCACAACCAACTTCTGGCATAAAATGTTAGCTCACAAGCTACAGTGTATAAAGTAGCCACGATCAACAGCATCAGTTACCACCAGAAGTGCACTTAGAAGAGTGAGAAATGACTTTGCTCTCAGACAATGTTGCACATGCTGTGAAGAGAATACATTTGTAACTGTCTCAACAGAGTGATCTCTCATCCAAATAGCATTGTCTTCTCGGGAAACAGGGAATCTCTGAAAGGGGCAAAAAAATTTTATCTGTGAATTGACTCCAAAAGAAATAGTACGAATTACAGCTTTTATGAAAAACAAACTATTTATACCTTGATTGGGTCCTCTACCAAATTTGGAACCTCTATTGAAAACCATTAAAAAATTATAAGCTACCAAGGAAGATCATACTTGGAAAGCAGTTTCCTTGGTATCTCTCCTAGTTTTCAGATAGTCTTCCCAGCCTTTCTAAATGTTGTCTATGAAGTGGATATGTTCCAGAACACAGTGAACTGAATGATATCAGACTACTGGGACACACACAACAGTGATCTCAAATGGGTAGCTCCTAAGGACAACCAATCATCTGATCTTTCAGTGTGTTTTAAGGAAGACATGTAATAATGAAGATATGTTCAAAACGGGGGTCATTCAGACTAATGCCTAAAACTCTGCTGTTCAGTGAAAATCATAGACTCCTAATGAGAATGACAGTCTTTTGTGAAATTTTGCAAAGCTTTTAACAGTTTTTATTACCTCTATGATTATCCTGGAAAGTAAATAGTTACATATTGGATAACCATATGGATGCTGTGTTAGTGTATTTAAAGAAGATTGCTCAGATGGCTCAGAGCCCATAGTGGCAATGCCAGGATTTTTATGCACTAACAATCTAAACAAATAACTGCAAGATGGAGAGAGCAATCACTGAAAGGAAAAGTGAGCAATAAAATACAGAATTCAGCTTTACCATCAGTGACAGAGATTAAGGCCATGGGAGAAGTTATAATGTGACTTCTTATACTACACTTGGGCTGTGTCCCAGTTAGCTTTCCAGCTTCCGCAGGGAAAGTACTATGGGGTGGTTTTTCCTCGTTTCCAGTCAACAGTACTGGGCTGCCAGTACTCTTTTTAAAAGTCTGGGTTTCTACCTCAGTTTTGTATTTCCTCAGTGACTCCAGCTGAACTTCCAGCAGAAGAGATGGAGAATCAGGTTGCACTTTTTACCACAAACCGTACAAACCCCATTTTTAAGCATACCAGTGTACCATAACAACTTCTTGTGATAACAAGGCCATTGAATAAACTGACATTATTTTCTTTGGACAGATGATGAGGAGTGGGAGGAAGGAAGGAGGCAGAAAGGAAGGTGTGAGGGATAATAGAACGAAAATTCTTGACGGACTGAGTAATTTCTTCAGGAAGATATTCCCCATATTTTTTGCTCAGTGCTTGAATGCTGCTTATGCAATATATACAAATATTCTCAGTCTCTTCAAGTGAAAAAGGACCCTGTAATCCAAGTCCACTCACTGAACTGTAAATGTAACCTCATTGAGGGAAGGAAACGTTTTAAAGACTGACTCTTTCATATTTTAGTTAGGATTTATCATGATCTGTAAAGCACATAATTCTCATAACAGGAAAGCTTCACTTGTTTTAAACCCTGGCAGTTTTTCATTGGAGAAATACCCAGGCAGCAAGCCTTCTCTCAGATGAGACAGAGTGAGCTGTTTTATATCAGGAACTGCATTTCCTACTTTGCTTCCTCTGCCAGAAATTCTCTTGCCAGAAACTCTGTCATTTCAGTTTTTATCTGTTTTTGAGGGGAAGTTGGTTAACCATCTCAGTAGCATCACCATCACTGCAAAAAAAATCTGCAGATAATGAAAGGCTATGGAAAACTGATAATTGTACACAAACCCATAATTTTCCCCAGGCCATGATAAGCAGTGGTAATATTGCCAGCTCTGTTTTACAGTGGAGAGGACTGTGGTACAGATCTACTTTAATATTAAAGTAATCTGTGGACAATTCTGAAACAACAAGGTAGCAAATACGTCTGGTTCTATGCCTGTTATTATTTTTGTTGTACTGGTATATAATCAACAATCTGTTACATCCAGTACCGTGTTCTGGTACTGGATCTGTGTCATTGAAGGAACACAGAAACACTGGTTAGATTTTTTTCAGTGTCTTAAAAAACTTACATGTAATAATGAAAATTTTCATCATTTGGCGACAGGAGTCAGAACTTGGTCCTTTTCAATTAGATGATATGCACAGACTATGTAGACCTCACTGGGAAAGCCCTTGCGTGCGTTTGACGGAGAATTTGACCAAAAGTGTTTTGACAACCAAACAAGCTGAAAGCTTAAGCACACATGAGACAAAATGTTTTATACTATGTGATGAGAATATTGCTGATTGTTAATTTATTGGTAGGCTGTTATTAGAGAGTATTTGAATGTAAGTGTGGAGCTGAGCTTACTGAGACTTGGTATGTAGTGCTCAGCAGTCAGAGATACCTCTGTTCCATGTGTTGCTTGTTATGTCAAGAATTACTTCTGTAGTGCATGGCAACATTCCAGACTGCATCTCAGTCAAATGGATTATTGTTCAGTGCAAGGCTTTTCTAGAGAAGAGAATATCCAGGATCCAGATTTGAAGGGTCTGTTGCAGTTTTACAGAGCTCACCTGAGAAGAACGGTCAATTCTTTTCTTGCTCCAAGTCTGTAATGTGTTTGCTGTCTGTGCCAAGAGGCAGTCAGTGAATGTTTGCAAAGGGAGTTTTGTGGGTGTGGAATAAAAACTGAAGAGAGACTGTGGCAGGGAATAACATATGATGTATTACCTCTCTTTTTTCTATCTTCCAATTAAGATTTGTAGTGTGCTAATAACTTCGTGGCAATGGTGACTAAAATGATTATTATCTTTGTTGTACATGCATGATAATCAATTTTTAAAGTGCCTAGCACCTATCCAAAAGGTTCTGTTACATTTTTACAGCAGTGATGATAGCAGTGGTAGTGGAGTGAGGTGTAGCAAAACAGAACAGTTGAGCAGGGGTGAAGAACAGACTTTCTAAGGAACTGAAGCACTGCAAGACTAACAGAAAGTTCTTAATGCAGTATAGCTCTCAGAGCGAGTGATCAAAAATACAAGCCCATTTGCATTCTTTATTATCTGAGAACATTTGTTCCCATTGAACTCAGTCTTGAAGGCACTGATACTGCTTTTCACTCCAATATGCTCTCCCTAATTGACTGTATTTTTATTCATAAATGTACATGAAGTCCTCCAAATAATCTAAGCACAAAAATTCTGTGTAGAAAGAATTTTATTAAAAACTAGATGTTATTCTTCCAAAGGAGACCAGAGGATCTCCTGGGATTACTGAGTAGATGGGAGGAGTTGATTGCCTCAGGCATAGCCCAGGGCCATTAATTACAGCTAGTCATTAATTCTCCTGTAATGCCCTATGCTGATGCCACTCTTCCTGTTACAACACAGAAATAGAAAGCTGGCTGACCTATGGACTTTGATGGGTTATGTTATTCTTATAATGATTACTGATGTTTCTAAATGCTCATCACCAAAGTGTTCATCAGAGTTTCAGTTTGTAACTTTGTGTCTTTCCAGAGAGTTAATGTTTTGTTTGTTACTCACAGGAAGCCTTTAAATAGCTCTTGAAAATACTGTAGCCTGTATGAGGTATGCTCTGTATATTGAATCCTGGGAAAGTAAAATTGATATAAATACTCTCTAAAGATAATCAGTATACCTGTTTTCATATCTAGAGAAAATGAAAATCAAACATATGGTTCCCGTATGCTGTGGTTGCCATATAAGGCAAAGTGCAGTCTAAATTCTAAGGACCAAACACTAAGGATCTAGTTTATGGGTTGTTATTGAAAAGAAAAAAGTCCTGAAATTTTAATGATTTTATTTCAATTTCTAAAGAAATGCTAGCAAAGGACAGAATAGTTATAAACCATTTAGAAGCAGCTTCCATCATATGCTCTTTACATGCATGCTCATGTACTCAGCACTACACAATAAAAGCATTGCTGGACTGATTGTAAAGTGCAGGAGGAAAAAGTTCAAGAGCAAGAGACAGCCCCCAGCTCCCAGCTTAGCAGATCATGTGAACACACATGACTCTAAGCAGCACAGAGTTTAGGCAGCAAACAGCAGCTGTGAGAATTTCCAGATTGCTAGACTTGCATGTCTGTTTAAATTATCCTAAAATGTTTTTGCTCAAGAAGAAAGTTAGTTATATGACCTTTACATAAAGTCCTTCTTTGTCAGGGATCCCCAAGTGTTTTACAGATGCAGAGATTTAGCACTGACATGCACGTGTCAGAAGGAAAATTAACAGACTGCACCATGGTTGCACAGAACTTTGGCAGTGCAGAAATATGACTACTGATGGGCTTCACTACTGCTTTCCCTGAAAGGCCATACAGCAGCACTGCGTAGCACCCCAGGCGGGAAGTGTGAGATACTTTACTCAGCTGAAAACATAGGTGAGTTGACAACACTCATAGCCTGTATGAGAACAATGGTAAATTGCTTTAAAAAGAGAAGAAGCAGCAGCTGAACTCTGTAATTAGCACTTGTGGTGAAGACATGGATTTGTATTGCTGAAATGTGCAATTCCAGCACTACATTCCAAGAAACAGGGTATAACGTTATTTGAGGGTTGATTTAGGATAAATAACCACTTCATAAGGTGTGTTTGTGCTCATTATTTACCCAGCTGGACCTTGTTTACTTTATAAATTCAGTATTGATCACAGGAATGTTGGAGCATGTTAAAGCAAAAGAGAGTACATTGTCTTTGGGTATACTAAAATGTCTGAAGTTTATAGAATATATTTGTAGGAGAAGTTGTACTTGAAGTTCAGGAATGGCAATATGGTAGAAGATCGGTATGTGGATTTTCCCCTCTACTTGTATGTTAAATCTCATTGCCCCTTGTGCCTATTTCATACCCATAGTGGGAGTAGAGCCTAAAGCCAGTGTTCTTTCATTTTACAAAGACTAGCTGGAATTCTTTTCCATTCAATTACATTTGATAATTCTAACATTTCAGAATGAGTGTTTTAAAAATGCTTCATGTTGTTCCTTTTCCTTCCTCTGACTTCGCTGTTACAGTTTTGCTTGCCATTGTGCAGGAGGAGAAGAGGGAAGGAGGAGGTAGTAGCCTTCTTTGCTGTGCCAATTTTCCCCCTTTCCACTGGCTCAAAATAAATTTTATACAGGGCTTTCAGAGAAAAAGAGGGTGGGAGGGAGGAAGGGAGGAGGAGAAAGAGGAAGAGGACAGGAGAGACAAACAAAGTGAGAATAGGAGGAAACCTTTGCCCTCTAGGGTCATTATGAGATCAGCATGCATCCATCACCCATGTGAAAAATCCTGTAATATAAATGAGACCATTTTAGGGCATAACGAGGATTTAGTCTTCTATAACTGGGACTTGGCTAATAAAGCCTTAATTTCATTTTTCTGTGGCCCAACAATTTTTAAATACTGAACACGTTAAATGATAATTGATTCAGCAAACAAGTCCCTCAGAGACTTGTGTTTACCAGGTGAATCACAGGAACTGACTGATCTTCTGATCCTATTGTTTGGTGAAGTTGTGGGTGAGGTTGTATCGAGTACCCTCTATTGACCAAAGCAGTCCTGCAGACACCTACAGAATTGTTCTCACTGACAGTGCATGCACAGTACTGAAGAATTCATGAGGAATTAGGGGTTTATCTCTTTATCCCAGAAAGCTGGAAGTAGTTTCCTCTGTTACAATTCTTTTTTCTTGACAGATCTCCTGTCTGTTAGCTTTAATTGTCTGTGGGGTCTGGAGTATTCCAGCCTTCTGTTACAAGGGTTATTCTATGGATAAGAGTGTCCGAAATGGAAAGTATGGAGCTCTGTGAACACCTAACATAGCAGAACTGTGTGTGTTGTACAAAAATGAAGGTCTGAACTACCACTACATACAGAAATAACTGGAAACCATTTGGCTAAACTCATCCAAAGATTGTAGTGACTTCCTGCTCCCTGTCTCAAATATTTTAGAGAGGTACAAGCAATTCTTATGTGCTGTCTCAAAGAGACGTCACAGCAGTTTGATGGTGGCTTACTGCTATTTGAATTTATCTGGTGTGAGTTTCCTTTTTCTTTGAAAGGACTTAAACTTTTTTTAAACTTCCTTCCTGATGTTTGTCTTTTTTCCAGATTCCAAAATTAGATCAAGTCACATTTCCTCATGGAACTTCGGCTTCAAGGAGGCATTGAGCTATTGCAGCCCCTAGTCTGAAGGTTCCTGCTCCAGTGGATGACCTGCGCTGTCATGCACAATATCCAAAACCAATTGGACAATGGCAAACTTTAAAAGTTAATGCATGTCCTGCTTACTGTCCCATCCCCCTCAGCTTGTGCTTTCTGACACTTGCTTGATGTTGCTGAGTCCTATTTGTTGAAAGTGCTGTTTAGTCCATGACTTGCCTGCTGCGTTCTCATTTGACCTGTTAACTGCTAAAGCAAAAAAAGTTATTTTAAGAATCGGCTTGTCAAAGAGAGCGTATCTCCTCCCTTCAAAGACCTCTAAAGATTAATATTTGATTAAAATGTGACTGCGGCATTAAAATGGGTGCCCTGTGTCTTTTTACAAATGAATGGCTGGCAAACTTGTTGACTGTCTAGTTTTTAATTGGCAAATTATTCAGTTACTGCTTCAGGGAGAGTTGCAGGGGAGGACAAGGAGTTAGATGATTTTTAGATACATTCATTACAACTTTTATTCCTAGAGATAGTCTGAAGACAACTAAATCCCTACATGCATCCACAGATCCAGTTTAAATTTCTTCTCGGGAAATAAAGAAGAGGTCATGCTCTAAATCATGGAATAAAGCCCCAGATCCTTACTTGGGCAACCCCATATCAAAACCAGGAGGCTGGATTTATGGTTATTCACTGGTGGCTGTACCTGTGACCCATGCAGCTGCTGCACTGTTCTTTTTGCCTGCCTCTGTTTGCCTACTGCATTCTTTTGGAATTTCAGTGAATGGTGGCTGATAAAATCTGCTCTCAGAAAGATTTCGAGACCCAATGCCTGTCCATTTTTATACTCCAATGGATCAGGAAGACAACCAAATAGTTAGATATTATGATATGCTCTACAGAATACTCTAGGACAGGCAGTACAGAGAGGGAAATTAATGGGTAGACTCAGTGGACAGTTACCTGGATATTGTAGCCCTGTTAAGAACTCTTAACGCTGCATCAGTCTGCTGCAAAAAATACCATGGAATAGGGTATCAGGAAAAGGAAAGAAGCACAGCTTGTATCTGTTTAATTTTACTTTGGAGTTTGAAAGTCTTGATAGCATGTTGTAAAGAGAAGAGACTGTTCCATTTGGTGTGTATGAGTTTGATATTGCTACCTTTGCCTTTGTAAGTAGTGTAATCCAATGTAACAGCTCATGAGAATTAAGATAATTCACAAAAGGGCTCCAAAAACAGCCTCTGGCTATGTCTCTTGTGTCAATGTGGGGCTCCTGCAAAGGTCTTTAATTTTCTTTTCTCAGTAGTTGCATGCTGGCTTTTTATTAGAAACAGAACAGCAGAAAATACTCTAAAAAGAAAGAATAAAGACTGAAGGACTATTGTTATTTCTCAAGAACTCTCTTCCAAACTAGGAAACTTGGTAGAAGTGAGATATCTGGGCAACCTCTTGTACCTGGTTTCTCCCAGCCATGTAGACAGGCAGAGCACTATGGATGGCAACTGCAGTCAGTGATTTTTTTTTTTTTTAGAACATGCTGCATGATCTGAAAGACAGACAATTGGGAGTGATTGATTAATCTGGATATTCATCTTCGTACAGTTGGAGACAATGAGACGTTGCATGGAAATTCAGGGCAGACGGCAGTCAGCTGTCATTTGAGCTTTTCTTTCAGTGGAAAAGTTATTTTTAATTATAAGAAAGATCATACAAATAGGTCTTGAGTCACCTTCATGTTATATTTTTCTTTTCTGGCTGATGTTAATTAAATCAGTTCAGTGAGGTACTCTGAAATGCAGCATGGAGTAGAGTATATGCAGTATGTACATACATATGCGTCTTTGTTTCCATTGAAAGGCTGCTAAAATTTTATTTCTAAGATGTAAAAACAACTTTATATAACAGTGGAAAGCAAAACTAAGTGCTGTGTTGCTTTTTAGAGGTTTGTAGTATGCTTTGGTTACTTTTGTAAATGTCCAGGTGGTCTACTGCAGGAAAATGTAGAAATTTTCTCATGTTATGAGAAAGGGGCAAATTTTGTCTCAACACTTGCCTTGTCCCTTTCTGGCTGTTCTTTCCTGGCTGTGTGGCAGTTTCTAAAAGACCCAAATCTGTTCTGTGATCCCTGTTCATGGTAGGGCCCCCTTCCCAATCTTTGCAGACCTGGCCGAGAAGATGACATGTTGGGCGCAGGAGTAGGAGCCAGTGGCTGGCAGGGCGTAGGCCGCTGCTGTGTGGAATGCTTTGTATTGTGGAGCCAGGGCCAACAGCCATGGGCTGCATGGGAAGGTGTGAAGGGCTTGCATGGCATCGGGAATTGCTCTGGTTCTTCAGAAAGGGAATTCTAAGGAAAGAGGTCCGTAAACAGACTGACATCGTGTGTTGCCACTCAATATCATCAGTGTCTGCTACAAAGTTTTAAAGCTGGGAATATAGGTAATTAGCGGCTGATGAAGATTGACTACAGGAGGGAGGAAAGAGGGTCTAAGAGGGTCACAAGAGGGTGGTATTGAATAACTACATCCATTACTGACTTGAACTCCTTGAAAAGTACATTAGATGGAGTTGTACCTAATGAAAGCTTAGCATGTGAGATGTTTGTTGAAGTAGGAATTACTATGTTAGGGAGGAAAAAACCATTTCAAAAATGTTTTGTTGCAACTTTTGTTTATAATTTCAAGGTTAGAAAAAGGTGAAGCTGCAATGACTTCTATAGCTAACATAAAAGACTCAGTGGGTTCATTCCTCTACTCTCTTAGACTTCCTGATTTTAAGCAGTAGCTTTGGTTTTACTGATATTGGGGATTTCTGTCACCTCTTAAAAGGACACAGAAGGGCCAGGACTGGGTTTTTCAGTGATTTTCAAGATAGATTTTGAAAAAAGCATCACAGAAGTGTTTTGAATCCGGCCTGTCCTTACTGTTGCATAGCAATGCCCCAAACACAGTTGGGCTGGTTGTCATCATCTTTGTAGGGCTGGTCCTCCTGGGAATTTATAGGGTTGGTCATATGGCCTGGTAATGAGACATATGCAATAGTACCTCTTTAACATTAACAACTGGTGTTCAATATCAGCTATCTGTATCATGTACCCTTGTAATTTAAATTGTAATGTTGTGGAACAATAAAAATAGCTCAGTAAAAATGTATTTTAAGAAAAATGCATACGGTAGATTAAATTATCGGTCTAAGCAAAGTGTTACTGGTTACTACTCCAGGTATGTTGTGCTGGATTTGGACATAATGGAGGCCTGTGAGGAATATACAGTCCCTGTGATGCTGCCGGATGAGAAATTTTTTAGTTATAATGCAATTGTAATTAAAATTCCTACCAGTCTTTCTTTGGTGGTTTTCTCATATAGCCAGGAGAGCCTTGTCAATCTCTAGTTACCCTTGCACTCAAGTTCCTGTTTTTGTGCCAGCTTGCTCACCCTTAGCCGTACTCCTGTCCTGGGGAGACGGTGCTGGCTCGCCAGACTGGAGTTGCCCTAAACAGCCCAGCATAATGGCTGAAGTTATGGCTGCTGTTCCAGCAGCTGCCACTGACATTAAACGAAACAGAACTGGCCCAGCACTTACTACTTTGGAAAAGCCATCCTCTTTGGAAAAAGCATTTTGATTCTGAATAAAACATTGGGTTGGCTTTTAGCTCATGAATAGCACTTTATTCCACGTGAATAAATATCAGTACCGACAAGTAACCACATCGTGACCTTATGTAAGTGCATGGCAACATTCCAAGTTAATTTTGGCTATTATTTCCAAAAATGCGTAGGACAGGCTTTTGTAGGTATTTGATCCCTATTTAGGCAGTGCTTTAGCAGATGGGCTGTAAAACAACCTGACAATTATCAAGGCTCCATGGACTGATTAGTTCTGGCTTCAGACACTGATAATATCTCAGATACTTCTTTCCCAGGCTCCTCCTGAAGACTTTGCATCTTCAAGAAGCATATGACAGATGAGTGTTGACAAATGACTGAAGAGCTAGAATTTTATGAAAAGATTTGAAAAGCAGCATTGCTTTATTAACAGGGAAAGTTCAAGCAATTAAAAATCACTGGAAGACAAATACCTTCTGATCTTACTTTTGTTCTTCACAGTCCATGAGGAAGGGCTGTCTACCAGTGTGTAATTAGGGAAACAAGTTTTGTTCTTGCCTCACTGGGCCCATGATCAGCCAGTCTGCTTTCTGCTTGGACAACTGTGAAGTACCTTGGGCAACTAAAAGAAGCTTCTGAGACTATTGTGAGGTCACTCCTGGCACTGTCCCAGCTGGCATTTGCTTGCCCTTGCCATGCGCTGTCATTGCAAAGGCGAACTTCACCATCATGATTCTACTTTTTAAGACCGTGTAGGAATAGGAGGTCATCTTCATTTAATAACCCTCTTTCTGGAGTTGGAGTCTTGGTAAAGATAGATCTTAACCTCACATGGTAGCCCCAAGTTGTCATATGCTTCTAGTGCGATTCTTAAAGAGGCACAGCACTTAGGTAACTGTTTCTGAATGCTCAAATCACTTTAAATTATGTTTCTGGGTTCACTGAATGTCATTGCTGTATAGTTTCTGAAATGCCTAAGTTATTGCTCTAAACGCAGCGTGGTTAAGTCATTCTGGTGCTTTGGGAAATTTTGTACCTTAAGCTTGTTTGCCAGTTAAAGAGGGAAGGTTATTTTGTGGCAGATGCTTTGTGTAGGCTATCACCCAAAATATTAATGTATGGAAACATAGGCTCCTGCCATATTTATCTTGACATTTTTTATTTAATGTAGGGAAAAGCAGATTGAGATTCGTATTAATGTTAGACGAAAGGCCCTCGCTCAGTGCTCTGTTGCTATACAGCAGTCAGATCCCACATACTTTACAATGCTCTGCCAGGAAGTCTGCTAACCTTTCATATAATATGTAAAAGGTGTTACAGCCAGTGCTGCAGATCTGTTTTCCATACAGGAGGATTCTCAGCTATTTTTTTCTGCTGCCTTGGTAAGATTTGCACTGGTTCTTTCTACAGTACCAGATGTTGTACATAAAGCAGGAAATTATATATTCTTCTCTTGCTTATTGAGCAAAGAATCTACTTCTAAGACCTAGCTGGGAGAGGTTGCTAGAAATGCCAAGTTTAAAGAGAGAGATCAAGTATAGGAGACGAGAAGGCAAGACAAAACTCACTTGAATGTGACAATGAATGCAAAATCTCAACTGAAACACATTTGATGTACTGTCATTAAAGGATTGTGTTGAATGTATAATCATTGTGGATATATGCAAGGGGCTTTGTATTGTAAAATAATCACATGAGTGGTTCTTTGTACACTGATGGGGATCTCGGGAGAGCGCTAATGATCTAGATTTAAAGAGATATCAGCCCAATTATGTACTGTGGTATTTGTCTGTCTGTTCCTGAAGGAATGCAATTTCAGAATAATACTATGTGTATGTGATCCTTAATCTACATATCTTGAAGCGTTTTACAAATAGTAAGCACTTAATTCAGTAGCATTCTGCTGGGCTGTGTTCACAAGCATGCACTAAATACAGAGATCAAGTTGAAGAGCCCCTTGTGGATATCCCCAGTGCCTCTCTGGCCATGCCTGGACTGCAGGTTCTTTTTATTTTGCCTACAATTTTTTCCTGTCAGGTACTGAGGAGCAGCTGTTTGGCACCGTGCTGCTTAATAGCCAAGTGTCTTTGCTGCCCATCAGGCTGTTCCAGTGTCTGCAAACTGAACTCTGCCACTTGTCAATGCAGGAAGAGAGTATGGCCTGGGATGTGTTGCAAGGGAGCACCACAAAACTGGCCTCTGGATGCCATAGCTGCAGAGGTTTGACCATTCTGCTGCAAAGCATGAGAAGAGAACAGTAAAGGAAGGCATCAAACATACTAATTCTCATTAGTAAGCAAAGCCCAACATGTGACACTGAGAATTATAGTTTTAAGGGGATACATCTTTTATCTTCCAGAAATTTCTAAAACATACTGATGAATTCAGAGATTATTTGGGTCAGTCTCTTAGTAGCATTTTCTACTATAGACAGAGCCAGTTTAGGAGTTCTTTGTATTCATGTGTGTTACTGTTCTTTTTACTGTTTAGGGCTATAGTAAGAAAACCAGATAAAATAGCTCTGTGAAAGTTAGAGAAAAGGCAATCAAATTGTCTGCTGGGACTGCTGCTCCAGCAAAGAGTGTCAGTTGAGTACAAAGTCTTGTCACTTTTAGCTTTCATCTTCTGGTAGCTTGAAACAGCTTTACTGGCCACCATCATCCTTCTGCTACTAGTATACACTCTGAAAACTTCTCCTGAATTACATCTCTAGTGCTGTAGCTAACCTGATATATGAGCATTATTTGAGTTTCACACCTCTTGAAAAAAAGTCACATTGGCCTGAAATTGGAGTAACACGTTGGTGCATCAGACCAATGCAGTTTCTGTTTTGAGGCAGAGCAAATCAGCAGGTCTGTGCTTGGCAGCATTGGTTTTGCTTGCCATCTTGGTTACATCTGCTCTTTTTTTGCTGATTTCTGTGTTATAAAGACACCTTTGAACACTTGCAGCAGTTTTCCTTTTTTAAAAGACCAGGTTTTATCCATGCTATTGTTGACAAATAATTCCCTGTCAAGTATTCAGGCACCTGCACATTTTCCTCTTGTTTGGATTTTCCCACTGTTTCTGTCTGCAGGAGGGATTCTATCTGAAGCTAGCACTGCTGACACTTGCTGGGCAATGTAGTCACCCAGTAGATCTGCAGGCCTGTTCACGCTGCTTTTTCTGATCATGTCAGATCTGTAATAGCTGTCAAGTTTGCTAAACTTATGGGGTGCCACTGATGTGAATTTCTGATTTATGATTTTGCCATGAGAAAACACCACTAGATGTTTTCCAAGACAATATGTCATTCCTATTTCATAGAGTTTTTGTTTACTTCTTTTGGAACCTGTGATTTCCTGAAGTTTAGAGGTGATAACAATTTCTGAAATTGCTATGTGATTCTTCTGTAGCACAAAGGATGTGGTGGAGGCCTTTTAAAGTCCTGTGCATATCTGCATTCCCTCCAGGTATGGCACTGAAACAGAGCCTGGAAATAGAAGAGGGCCAGGACACAGCTGGAATGTAGGCTGTCTCCAAGTAGCCCTTCCCAAGGATGAAATTTCCCACTGGAGAGATTAACAAGAAATCTCCTAAAGGCTGCAGTGTAGTCGGACATCACCTTTCCCAGTGTGTACCAGTTTTGTTTCAAGTGTCAATTATTATGAGTGAATGGCATACTTGGGAATATGGCAGTGATCTCATGAGATTTAGTCTTCAATACTAGCTAGTGGACAATTGGTCTTTTTTATCTGAACATGGATGATCATTAGTGCTATTGGAATAGATCAGTGAATGCAAATCAGCTTTGCTGAAGCCAGTGAAGCTGTTAATTGATGTCAGCTGGGCATCCATTCCAACACAGGTGAATGTAATGAACTTTAACTGCATAGGAGATATGCAAAGGATAATCTTGTACAAAACAGACAGAGATAACAGTGCCTATTTTATCTAAAAGATACCAAGATTTCACAAAAATCTGAAGTTGATAAAACTGAAGAGAAAGTATAATGCTAGAATTATGTTCTGTGATGTCTCCAAACAAGGAACTAGCAGTATGTAGGGAAATACTTGTAAATTGGAAACTAGCCAGTTAAATATGTAGGCATATATGTACCGTTTCCTCATTGTGTGACAGTGAATTCCCCTCAGTACTATCAAAGGAAAAAAGATCAGATAAACAGCAATTAACATGTGAAAAATAGTCATAGTAAATGAAAAAAAAAATCTTGCCTTATATTCCATATGTTTGATTTTTATTACAATATGATTTTCAAAACTTGTCTCTAATGTAGTTCTAAAGTTTTAAAACACCAGAAGAATTACATGAAGTGGATTTACATGTAAAGGCAGCTTTTTCTCTCTGTTAATAAAACCATCATTAAAGGCAGTTCTATAGTTACACTTGTGGCTTGGTGGTTAATGCCGTGTTCTCATATGCAAGTCAGTTGGTTCCTCTGGTCCCTCATAATACTCAAGAATCATGGACTCTTGCAGTGTGACTCATGCTGTCACTTATTTTACTGTATATTCTATATAAAGACTTTCTTTGAACAGTGAGTGATACACAGGATCAAAGTGACAATAACAAGCTTTGTCTGTCTTGCTTCACAACAGAGAAGGAGCCCTACAAAAATAGATTGAAGTGTAGGATGTTGCAAATTAGGTAGCCCTCCAATTAAGACGTCTTCTAGCTCTAGTGTTACCAGTGACCTCGTCTTGTCTTCTAGACAAACTGAAAGTCTCATCCCAGTGCAGCAATATACTTGCTTCAAAAATCATTCTTCTTGCTGTCAGAAGAAGGATGAAGTATATCAGATTACTTCTCAATAAACCTGCTTTTCTTCTATCAGGAGTGCATAAGAATGCTTGTGTACGTTTTCCACCACTGCAACAGCAGGTGATAGCAGTGCATTCCAAGCTAGAGCTGCCTGGTTTAGGTGCTCAGCACCTTCAATATCAGTGTCCACAAAAACCTGAAAAGTCATAACTTTAGGACATCTGTGCGTGGTCTTAATGAAAACACTTAGAAGAATTGCTAATTATAAGAATTGAAATTGCAAAATAAACTTGGAATATAAATATAATCACAGGCAGTGAAAATGACCAAAAAGTTTTTCTGTGCGTGGAAGGAGTGAAAAAGCTTATTTCCCTTTTATTTTTGCTCTTTCCTGCTGACTATACCATAACTTTCATGATGTATCTATTTGATGGAAGACAATGTATGTGGTGTTTGGAGTTATACCTGTGAGGATTAGCCAGCTGGCTGTTACCCAGTAAAGTGAGATGTCCGAGACATCTTTTTTAGGACTCTCTTTGAACCCTATCTGAAATTTGGTTAATTTTTTTCCACTGAAATGAGAAGAGTTTCTATGAAGAAGGGGGAAGGGAGGAGTTGTCTGCTAGACAAAATGTTTGCGTTTTGTTGGGAAAGCAGAGAAGCAGAACAGAGTCTGTACCCATACCTGACTGAGTACAGGAGGTCTGACGTGTGGTGGCCACAATTATAATAGAAGCAACAACTAAAGTTTGTTTGGGTATGCTTTTAATGAGAAGGTTGGGGAAATCATCAAGAACTTTTCACTGTAAAAGAAGTGGATAAGATGCTTTCTCCTCTCAGCTGCCACTGCACAGCCAGACTCACGATTATTTACTGCATTTGCCTAGCTAGGCTTTTGCAAAGAATTTTGTATTGCCTGTGTTGAATTTTCAAAATCTGCAGTATAAGTCTTAACCCATTTGTCTTCATATGCTAGTCTATAGAAATTACTTCAAATCACAGTGCAGTACTATCAGGCACTGTTACTTTTCCTCCTTTACGGAAAACCAATTTCATTTGCTCTCCATGTAAGAACTGTGTATTTATCTAGTACTGCTGTTTGCTTTGTGTAAATACTATTCCTTGTAATACATCATTTCCAATTGGTTCAGAACAAGAACAGCCAGGGCTCATGAAAAGCAGGTGGTGGAGCCTCCTCAGCACAGCCTGATGTATTTAATGCTGTTTTTTCATCCTTTAAATAAACAAATGAAACATGATTCCATAAGGTATGAGCAGGAAATAGAAAAATATCTAAGAAGTGAACAATTGAAAACAGTGGACTAGAAAGATGGTTTACTTCCAAAATTGATGATCTACTACTGTTTGCCCTGACTTCATGAAATCTATCCATCTAGTGGTTAGGTTGAGATTTCAATATGCTAATGAAATTATTTTTAGCCATGTGCAAGTGGATACCCAGAAGAAATGGCCATTTGCTCCAGTGGAATGGAAACATAAAAGTTAAGAAAATTATTTCAATTCCTAATGAGTTGTCTATCAAATAGATAACTTTTAAAACCAAGTGTAAGTTTTAGGATATACTTCTAAAAGCCAGGTCTTTCAGAATGACAACCTAAATGCCAGGGATGCTTCACTCAGAGCATCTTTTAGCCACTTTGACAGAAGTTCTCTTAGTGCAAGAATCAGCTTTTCTCTTTGCCCCTCAGATGGGGAATATGCTTCCTAAATTTCCTTGGAGAGCTGCTGTGTTGTTACATTCATAGTATGTGGCTAAGTTTAAAGGTCTGTTAGTGAGCCTTCAACAGCTCCCTTTCTCTTTCTCTTACAGTTGATTGTCTACAGTCTTCCATCATCATCATCATCATCATCATCATCATCATCATTTGTGTAGTCCTATGTAAACTTAAAAGCTGGGTCTCTTTGAATCTGGTTATATCTAGTTAAAACTCTCTCTGGGACAGAGTTGGCTCAGATTTTTTTATTAGTTGCATCCCTTTGTGGTGGTACAGCTTCAGTGCAAGAGTGCAACAAATACCATTCTTTCAGATGGGAAAGAGTTTCCTTAGGCACTTTTGTTTCAGCCTTTGGAGGTCTGTCCTGCAACGAATGCCAAAGCTGTGAACTTCTTGTTCTCGGTTACCTCATGCTCCAATGTAATCATAGTTGCTTTATGTGAAGAAAAATCCCTGGTGAAACATTCTTATCTTGGGTTTAGTTAAATTGTGCCATTCTGCATCTTTTGTGCTGTGTCACTTGCCTGCTTGCATCCTGCCCCTAACTGTACTCTAGATACTTCTGTTTGGGAGGAGGAAGAGACAGGATCTGACTTTTTATTTTGTGTGTAGAACTTAGCAAAACTGGACCCCAGTTCAGCTGATTTCAGGACTCTCTGTGACAGAGGAGGAGACTGATATGATGTTAATGCTCTTCTCTGTTCACCCTCTTTCTTTTTCTGGAAAGATTATTATTCAGTTTAGTTCTGTAGTTTACCCTTCATTTTCTTGTGTCTCCATTTTTCTCATGTTCCTCTTTTCATTTTTCTCTTTTGGTCACGCCTTAAAATCTCCTTAGTATTTTTTTCACTTAAGAAATTCTACAGTGCATCTTCATTACTGTGCCCCACTGCATATCTCAAATGCTGCTTTAATCTTGATGATAAATAACATGACAGATTGTAGGTAGGATGAAAACTGATAACGAGGAATGAAAATCAAGTTTACCATTTTTTTATGGTTATATATTGTACTGTGAAGGAAACACCCATTCAGAAGATGAAATAAATAGAAAACAAAAGCTTTTTAATACAAAATTTATCCTCACTCTGAAGTGTCAGCTAGTGAAACTAGGCTGTATACTCAATTCCCAACTCAATTGGAAAAAATCCACAATTTGAGTAATTTTTAAATGGTAACGAGAAGGATTTGGATTTTTTTTTTACACAACTGAATTAATCTGTGAGAATGTTTCATCATTTCTTTAACCGAGTCACTCTTCAGAATCACAGAGTAGTTTGTACTCTGCCTAGCATATACTGTTTTAATCCTTTAAAACTCAAATATTATATTTTCTTCTAATTTTTCTTTATGATTTACATCCCAGAGCCACATAATGAAAAATATTGCAAACATTTAGCATGCCTCACTATGGAAAATGGAGATTAAGCTTGTGATTGGATAATTGGCACAGACTTGTTGATTTATGTGCTGTTCATCTCAATTTGCATAATCTTTAAACCTAAACTGTCTCAACACCAGCCAAATTTAAGGAGCCAAGCTTCTGTCTATTGTGTAATTGTATACCTGTTTCTAAGACATCAGCAGGACAAGAGCACACAGTCTTAAGCTGCACCAGGGGAGGTTTAGGTTGGACATTAGGAAGGAATTCTTCACAAAAAAAGGTGATTGAGCGCTGCAACAGGCTGCCCAGAGAGGTGATGGAGTCACTGTCCCTGGAGGTATTTAAGGAAAGACTTATTGTAGTGCTTAGTGCCATGGTCTAGTTGACAAGGTGGTGTTTGGTCATAGGTTGGACTTGATGATCTCAGAGGTCTTTTCCTAGATGTTTCTGTCACTCTGTGAACTGCTGCTTCAGTGGCAAAAAGAGAGAGGAGGGATTTTGTTTATTAGACATGTCCATAAGCCGCTTCGCATTCTCTTTTTTTTGTCCTTTTTTTTCATAGTGTGCCCTCTTCCTTGAAGTAGTCTATTCACTCCTTGTGATGACTCCAGTGGGCTGAAGGAGTCTGTTTAGGCTGTGTATTGCACTCCTCTCCTGCCCCCCACCCATTGTTCCCTAAAACATTTTCTCTCCTGTCCTTCTTATTTCTTGTTAGTTTTTCTTTCTTTCCTAACATTTAACTTCCTATGGGACTTTCTTCCTTCTTTCCCATTGCTGTGTGCCTCCATTCCTCACTGTCCCCTCTTGTCATGAGGTTTGAAAATACTTCTAGGGCTAAGCTGAAATTAATACTGTTACTATACTTTTTTGCCTAAGGAAAGAGTTGTACAACAGTCACAGCAGGACTCTGGGTTAGAGCTGCAGAACAGCATTTGTGTGTGGGCTTTTTCAGTCTAGGTGACAGTCTGGCAGCAAAATAAATTGTCTTTGATTTGAGGAAATCCCTTGCACTGACTTCAGTCTGTAGGAAAAACCTTGAAAACTGCCCCATCTGAATAAGGCTGTTGCATTGCAGTTTGTTAATGCAGTTTGCTCAATCCTTATGTTATGGCACAGCTGAATCACTGTTACTGATGTTTGCACTTCAGTTTGATACAAGTCAGTCATTCCCATCCAATACATTTTGAAATCTTCAGACAAGATGCTGTTGTACAAAAAGAGATTATGTTTAACAGAGTGTTTAGAGGTCTTTATAGGGAACTTCAGACGTGAGAGCCATGACATGTTGGACTGTAAATGTGGATATAAAACCACGTAGCTAAACACTGTGTTACAAAATAGCTGAAGCATTATTGTGAACTCCTGTGGGGAAGTACCATGGGCAGCATTTATTATAATACAGTGTGCATGAAAGGGACTCCAGATCTGAGCAGCTTTGACCCATGAGAGGTCCATGCTGACAAGATAAATCCAGTGGTGCCATTGCAAGGACTGCTGGGTGAATTGGAGGCCCAGGTATTTTGGGTTCCTGTTAAGTGATATCAGTCTGATTGTGAGTGATTTTCTGTCAGAATACATGCGTTTCTATCCACTGGAAGGAATAGACTTTGTTCAATCATACTTCCTGAAATATAATTGTTTACTTTGTCTTTACATTTTCCCCTCTTATTTCTTATTGTACTTGCTTTGATTTCTCTGCAGTATTTCTGAGTGAGCTGCACAAACAACTTTTAAAGCAGTTCACACTAATCAAAATAATATTTAAAAAACATTGAAGAAAGGCTAATGTTATAAGGGAAATTGTCTGTTTACTTATTTACACTTATTAAATATCCTCATTGTTGTTATGCACAATTTAATAGAAACAAGCACTTTGGAGAATTATCCATGCAAAGGAAGCCTTTGATGTTAGATGAGTATTGGAGGTTGATGTGTGCTTGTTTTTGTGAGAAGCAAAAACAGTGTTAGATTGACCCCACTGAACTACTTAAGAGGTTTATATTGATTGTAGAGGAATTAATATTTAGCCCAGAGTTTCCTTCCAGATGAAAACAAATTTCTGGTCTAACATACCTCTGTGTTCAAAGGTTATAAATATGAAAAGCAGAGTTATAGATCAGCTCACGAGCTTCTTCTTTATTTGTTTCAAATCTCCTTTTATAAATATATGTAATGGGAGGGAAGAAAAGAAACTGTTTATAACCATGAATAAAGCCACTGCTGTGCACAGTGTCATCATAGGGCCAATCTGTCCTTTAAGTTGCACTTAAAACCTATTTTTAAGACTTAACTACTGCAGAGACCTTTAGTGACCTTACAGAATTTTGCTACAGAGGGGTATGACTTCAATCCACTGTCAGAGCACAGCCTAAACTAGGAGGTTTCCAGTTTTCCTCTATCTGAGCAGCACACACATAGTTTCTCATCAATTTCTTCAGATGAAGTCTGTTTCATAACATTCATGCAGAGATGTATTTGTCATATGTAGCAGGCCTTCTGTATTTTCAAGGTGGCAGGCTCAGGGTGGAACAGGAACTTGGCTTAGAGGTTCTTGCTGACTTCCAACTTACTAAGTACACACAATCCTCAGTTTTTGCTTGCTTTGGAGGCTAAGATATGTGATCAGAAACAAGATGCTTATGTTTCCACAATTACAGAATTTAGCATTCTGTCAAAGCACTTTCCAAACCCAGCTATCTCTCTTGTATGACCTTTTGTCTCAGCTGAAGCTCTGCTCTGGAGAAATGCTGAACATCTGTCAGGGATGCACACAATATAGAAGAAATACTGTAGGAGGCAGCCTGTAGCTGCCCAGGTGAGGAACTGAACAAAGCCAGCCTCATCCTGTATTTTTGAGTCTCCTATTACCTGTCTTAGAAACTGAGACCATCTGAAAGAGCACATCTTTGCTTCTCCACTCATTATAATAGTGTATGTGAAAATAAGAGATGACTGACTGAAGGTAAAAGAAAGTATATTGTACTTGAACTTTAGGAAATTGTTCTTCCTCTTGTGCATAACCCAAGAGATGATTCCAGACTTGGTTTGATCTAAGTCCTGTTAATGTTAGTTTAAAGGTTGGCTGTAGTGGTAAGAAAAATTATGTTAGAATAGCCCATTTTTCTTATTTGTTCTGATCTTTGTTTTTGAGGTGTATCTGCTGGCTTTGCTAATAAAGAGGCAGGTTTACAATTGTTAGTGTTGCAGAACAGTTTGAAGAGGAATGAGGTTCTGTTCTGTCACTGCGTTGTTCAGCAAATTCCAGCTAAGGTGTGATTTGCTGCTTCTCTCCTACATGTGATAATGAAAGAGGAAGAAAGGAGAGCACAGCTTTATTTTATGATCATATATTGAATTTGAAGCACTGTTGGTGACATCATTGTTTGATTTTAAAGATATCACTGTGAAAAAGTAAATATGGAAATGTATTAAGCTCTTTTTCAGCTACTTTTGAAAACTTGAGCTTCATGTTAAAGGCAGTTAAGTATTTTTTCCTGTAAATACATTATCTATTCTGTTTACACAATTGAAGTAAAAGAAAGCACATAAATCAGATGGACTGTTTGTTCTTCTTTATTTTTTCTTTGTCCTCTTTTAAGTATATGCAATCTTTCCCACCCCTCCCAGCCAAGTCCTGTCTCCACCCAAGTCCATTTCCTGAGTGGATTTCTCTAGGAGACAGAATTGGAGAGCTGTATGATGGCATTTCTATATTTAAATTAGATGGAGCAGAATAGGCTGTGTAATTTGCCTAATCAGTGCTCATGCTCTAATTTCCTTGGATGTGATTTTTTGCAGTGCAGTCTTATCTTTGGCTTTCTATCTGGTAGCCAAGTCTGCTATTTGGCATGATTTCAGAGAGTTGGGTGCATTTTTCTTCTTGACGAAATATCAAGGGGATTCTGTGATAAAGCAAATTCTGCACACAGAGCTTTTCAAGCATGATAAATTGATTTAAGTGGGAACGTGACAGAAAAATATATGCGTCCAAAATAAAGAGATGGAGTAAAAGAAAGCATAGTTGATTAGAGCTATGCAGAAACATTCCAAAGATGATAAATAAGTAAATAAATGGAAAAGATGCAGATTCATCTGCTGTTAAATAAACTGTACCTATTCTGGGATCAGGATTCAGCAATTTTTGTACAGGCATTTCCTGTATTTATTTTATCTGAACATGACTAAATGGTGCTACACTTCTGCTATTTCAGACCTTGTCTATCACATTTTGATAACTTGATAGACTGACGTATACAAACCAGTCTGTTTCTGTTCAGTAAGTTGTGGTAAGATCTTCACATGGTTTATTTTCTATTTTTCTACCAAATAAGATATGTTTTTGCTATCGTAGCATTATAATTTCCTAATATGTCTTTATACTTGCTTTTAGAAATACCTCAGTTCTGTTCTCTTACCTATAGTGTTGGTGACAGCAAATGTTCATATTCTGTTAATGACAAAGGCAAACACTTAGCAACAGGCAGGATACTTGGTGTTCTAGAGTGAAGCACCAGCTTCAAACAGTGATTTCTTATCCAGTGTTAAACAGCCATGGGTTAGGTCCTTTTCACGATATCCAATTAAGTGACACTGACCTGAAATGTATGGAAATTTTCTGATTGAGCTTGCTTAGAAGAAATACACTTGGTAATTTGTAAACATATTAGGAAGACACTATCTGAAATCAGAATTAGACTGAGTCTGCTGTGGGTCTCAGCACATACTATTGGGCAAAAGCAAGGGTGCTGTTTGTGTTCCCCTTTGTAGCAAGATTGGGATAAAAACCAACTATCAATATGATAATCAGAATGGGTGGTTTTTTTGTGAAAGTCTGTAAGAAAATTAGGCACTTTTTGTTGGAAAACACAAACCGATAGCAGGCAGGTGACCTGAGATTTTACCCATCAGTTCCATGAAGACCAGAGTATGAGATCTAAAGGCGAAGTCTGGATTTTGAGACAGCGATCTCCGCTTGATTTGATGAGTGGAAAGAGGGTCCAAAAATCTTCATGGGCTCTTTCTTTCAGAGGATTCTCTCCTTATTGTTCTGGAGAAAAGAGAAGCAGCAGTGCACCATGGGAGTGGCGTGCCCTTGTGAGTAATGCTCACGGGGGAAGTGGTTCACTGCCAAGTTAGAGGAAGACAGAGTTGTACTGAGAGCATCAGTGATCAATTATTTATTGTCAACAGAAACAGAGAAGCTGGCCCACGTTTTCAAGCTACAGCATATGTTACCCAAGAGGAACCATTGCAGAAGTATTGACAGCTAGTAGTGGAGTATTGCGGAACTCAGGCAAGAGTCACAATAAGAGCATCTGATGAAATAATTACACAAGGTTTTGAAAAATGTGTGGAAAGGTCACCTTGATGTTTGGCTTAGGACTTCTACACCTGAAATAAATTATTTTGTGTTACTCCCAAGTTTGCAAGTAAGGCAGGCTTTGCCTTGTCACCTTCTCTGTTGCTAGTTAGGGGTAGGCAGAACAGGAGGCAGCAGAAATGGTGAAAAATGACACTGATTGAGATTGTGAATAGAGGAGAAAGAGAAGGAAAAAGAAAGCTCATATATTGAGCCAAGCACCTTTTGAGGTCTACAAAACTGTCTCCAGTGTTACAAGACACTTAATTCCTGGGATCTGGCCCCATGTAGATTCACCATGGCATGGGGAAGCATTAGAAGCCTGAATCCCTAGTGCCACAAACCATCACTGCCTGGGTCCTTCTTACACAGCCCTTACTGGCCAACTGCAGAGCTGCTGCCCTTGGGGGAGTGTTTGGGGTAGAACCTGTGTTCAGATTTTGTACCCGGGACCTTCCCTTCATCTGTCCTGCATCTTTCCCATTAGAATGCTGGGGTTTTGGTATGCAACAAATATGGACAACATCTGTATTCTTTACATGTACCTGGCTTATTCTGGAATGTTTGTAAACAGGTATTAGCTCTTCACTACTTGCAGCAGAAGAGAAGGGACTAACCACAAAGACCAAGGACATCTTTTATATACCTTGTGTATGCAAGAAGCATTTTTCAGGAATTTAGAGATAGCTTGCATCAGAATTATAGTAATTGCCTTTCTAAACATTAGCATATAAAACCATACCTAATTATGTTCATGGAGTTGAAGAAAACCTATTGTAGTCATGAAAACCTATGAGACAAACTGCAGCTAACTACAAATAAAGTCTTACTATGAGCATGCAAAGAAACATGCTGAAAAACCTGACAATGAGTGGCCTTAGAAACCATTCCCTCACAACACCTTCCCAGTAGGGCAAGTGTGTGATTCTGTTTCTTCCTTTTCTCGTCTCCCCAGCTGTTCCTTGTCAGGAGTCTTCTTTGCTTAAGGCCATAGCAGTAGCTGAAAAGGTCAAAAAGTGTTAATTTTCACCACTGCATGGGTATGAGGCAGTCAGCAACTGGAAAAAAAATACTGTCTTTATTACTCATGCTGTCAGATTAGATGTAGGAATTGTCTGTTATTTAAACTGTTGCATGATAGAGTTTATAAATTGGTAGAAATCTGAAGACAGTGAATAGGTCATTGAATGTAGCTTTAAAAACTGCTGTCATGTTGGATTTACAAAACTTGAAGACTTCTGGTAATAAACAAGCATATGATGATTTGATAATTGTTGCTGTCTTTCATAAGGAAAGCCTTTCCAGACTTCATATCACCTGTGGAATACATTTTCAAAAGCCTTTTGTAAATACCTACTCTGTTAAACTTCAGGATGATTTTAAATGCCACCTATGAATATAATTTAACTTACTGAATGTTATTTTCATTTACAGACAGTACGGTAACAAGATAGGTCTCATTATCTCAGCTTTCAGCGATCTCATGCCTGGAACTCCATTATTCCATCTGATACTGGCAAATCTTTATGCAATTACTTAGATCTGTCTTTGCATGCTTAGGTTTCCCAGCAAACAGTGTTTCCCTGACTCCTTGAAATAAGTTTCCCTTGACATTTTCCCTTGGCTGATGAGGTGACACAAGTTTAGGCATAAATTATACCTTTTGTGTCAGCCCACACCCACTGAGATATCCTCATGAGAGACCATGTGTAGGCAGTCGTATCAGCCCTCCCTCCAGATACCCAGATATAGAAGGAAGTTTCATTTATGCAGAGGTGCCCTGGAGGAGTACGAACAACTGAGCTTTTCTGAGGGCATGCCTTGAATTAATTCCTCTTCTGGTAATGCTGCTTGAACTCCTTCACAGGCAGCACTGCTCACAGGGCTCGCTGTATCAGACTAATAAGTGGACTTACCCCAGGGCAGGGTGGGACTTTCATGCAGAAGGTGAAAGGGTACTGACCTTTCGGAGTGATACTGAAATCCTGTGTTATCTATCAGGAGTCTGTGCTTTTGTTCCTGGTGAACTTCGGTGTCCTGAGCATCAGGCATGCCTGAATGGGATTAAATGCCTCCTGTAAAGTTGTGTATCTAATTCTGGCTTACTCTGCCTGTAGGTTTTTTCTGAAGGTGGACCCTCATATCTTTAGGAAAGTGTATGTTGTGTTCTGTGTTTTGTCTCATGAGAAGAGTAATAAGGAAAAATATTAGAGAATTAATCAGAAAAAATTGCCATGGGATGTGTGATGGCTGTGGACATGGTATAGGGAATAAAAGAAAAAATTACTCTCTTCCCACAACTCAAGTTCCTTATAAAAATGGCTTAAATGTGGACTAGTAATGTATTTCTGGGAAATTGCTATTGTGGGAAAAACAGAAAAAAGGATTGAATATCAGCTGAATGATGATGAAGAAGAAGAGAAAAACATCCTATACGATTTGTTTTTATCTTGACCCAAATGAAACATTCCAATTTTCTATCTAAAAATCACATTTCAAGACCAAACTCAGTAGAAGGTGGAACAAAACATTTATCTACTGTTTGAATAAAATGCTATTTCAACCTCTTTGCACACACTTTTGTTTTTTTTCATTTGGCCAACCAGAATGACTTTTTCCCTTGGTTTATATGTGTGATTTACTAGTTGAACTGAGAAAATAATTCTTTCTTATGTTCTTCCTCTCATTGAGTTCCAGGCATGGGACTGGATGCAGAATATGGGAAACTGAATGGTTTGAGAAAGAAAATAGGAGAGTTTTATCCTCAAATGAAATAGCATTTGTTTTGTGTGACTGACCAGGGATATAGCATAGATTTGCTTCTACGAGTATTCAGTTGGATTATGGGTGAGATTTAAATAATATGTTACTAAGCTTTAGGATGTAATAGCTTGTCTAAAAATAGGATTGGATTATTAAGATTAATGTAATCTTTGTAGCTTTTGTTATTATTTAGAATGCAAGACATTCAGTCTTTAGTGCTAGAGTTGATGATATTTTCATTTCCATTTCCAAGAAAAAGAAAATTATGAAGGATAATTTCAAGCATTGTTAAAATTCAGCAGGCAACATTTTAAAAGTGAATACATCCAAACAACTCCATAGAGCAAAGGATAAAACTTTTAAATTAAAATTGCACTATAAGGGACATTTCTTGTCTCAATTATGATGTGTGCTTAGGTGAAACCTGCATGAATTTTGGCTGGTTGATTGTTCACATTGAGCTCACTGCACACCCGAAGGACTGTATGATGCACTTTATTTATGCTGAACATCAGCATCCCTATTGCACAAGCTTGTTTACTGACAGTTCCAAAAGGAAATTATAATTGCTTATCCTTAATCATGACAGTGATATAGTGTGATTGGAAACAAAAATGTGTTTCTTATTCATTGAACGATTTGTATTTGATAAAAGGACAATTCTTTTCCTTTGGTGTTATTTTTGAGGCTTCTGTTAGTTTCTTAAGCCTTAGACAGAGCTTTGAACCTTACTGATCACGTCATCAGCATTCACTGAAAAAAAATGCCAGTTGCTGACATCATTTACAGTTACGTAGTTTGTAGTGGTATAAGGGACATTATTTTTACAGTTACAAAGTTTCATTTGCTATTACAGTTTTTGTGTGAGGATATTCATAATATGACGTGTTTGGTTTGTGTGTTTCATAGCCTTGTAGCTTTTGAAAACCAAACTTAGTGTCTTGGATTTAAATGTTTAGAGTTTTCACACTACATCCTGTATATTTCAAATCTGACACCAGAACTTGTTGTACATGATTTTTTTGAATCCTTAGCTTGTCTCCATTCCTATAATAAAGTAGCTTTCTAGCTTGGGTTCAGATGAGTAGTGTAATTTCAAATGAGCTTTAAAACAGTCTTTATGGGAAATCACACAGCTAAGTTAAATATTGATTTATTAGAACCCTGAAAGTCATGCTTTGGGGAAGATGAAAGAGGGAACTGGTTTAGCACAACTTTGGATGAAATAAAAGCAGTGTGTGCTCCTGTCAAGAAAACAGACCTTGTAATGTTGAGAGTAAAGACATGTTTGATTGTCTCATATCTCATGTCACACATGAGAAGCACAAGGCAGGAGACACACAAATGTAAATAGCACATACTCCCTTGAATGGCTTTGTGCTTCTGTACCTGACTGAATGTGCCATCGCTGTCTTTCAGAAATATCGACAGTATATGTCTGGACTTCTCACTCCTCCTTATGGTGTTATGGAAACTGGCTCCAACAATGACAGTAAGTATGAGAAATTAGATATCAGGTGGTGGGCAAGCAAATGAGAAAAGAAAGTGTAAAATGGAGATTCTCTGGGTTTGGATGTTGAACTTTAAAAATTTAATTCAGTTTGGTATTACACCTGCATTAATACTGCATGTAGTGGAAGGCACTTTGGAACTTGCCCAACTGCCTTCCCAACTCTAGTGTACCCAGGGCTCTACAAAAATCTGCACTTTGACTCAGGCCTGTTGACTGAAACATACTGGATGATGTTGTGTAGCATTTTACTACTTGTGTTACATGAATTCCATGGAATGTGGCCGTGAGTCCTGCTAGTAAAATAAATATAACAAACTGTCTCAATTTTTTTAGTTAGGATGTACCACACAACTTGCTGGAGAATCTAGATTAGTGCTTGAGCTTGCAGTAAACGTGCTGCTGTCTAAACTTTGTTACACAGTTAAATAATTTTGGATATGTCTCTGCCTCATGAGAACCTGTCGAGCTGTGGGATAGTGCCATAGACATGAATCCAAGGGCAGCCTTTGGAATTCATCACTTACGTAAATCAAAGCACTTTTATTTATTTGCCAGGGATTATCTAGATGCCAAGCAGGGCAATATCTGATGGCTAGCAATTGCATCTGCAAATTTTGTCCTCTGTATCAGGTGTTCAATATGTTTTCTTTGAAGGATAATAGTATAGCATAGCATAGCAGTGCTGACTAGTGCAAACTCAATGTCACATGTGACTGCCAGGTACTGAGACACAGATAATGTTAAATGAAAAAGTATAAATAAGTCCTGTATACATGCTTCAGATACTAAGTTTTGAAAAAATACTGTGCTTAGCAAGCTGTTTAAAATATTGACAGAAGTTAGTTTTTTGTCTTTTTTATGTTCTCTAGAGGAAACCTTTGTCTGAGTAAATGTTTTGCTCTTTAAAAATTGCAGATTATTGTGTATGTTATCAAAGTATTGAACACTCAAATTCCCTATTCTACCGATAAATATTTTCATTGTTACTCAAAGAATGTGCAGTATGTATTTATTTTCTGTATTCTTTTTTTTAGGGATGCCAGATAAAGACAGTATGTCAAGCAGTGCTCTTTGCCAAGTTTCTAAAAATTGTAATAAGGTAAATCACACACAGTTTTGCCCTTTTTTTTGCTGGATGGGGAGGAATTTGGTTATGAAAAACGCAAAAGTGCAGCATTCAACTGAAAATAACTGAGTGCAAATGCAAAGCATGTGGTTGATGCATTTGCGTACAGTATACAAATTATAAGAATGCTTTAGACATTGTATCATTTAACTGAAGAAAGCAGCTGATTTGGGAATATTACAAAGTGTACTGCTGCTGAAGTTTGTGTTACAATCTGGTTTTTTGGTCGTTGTTGGAAAAGTGCTGAGGGCAAGGAAGAAAAGCAGCACTATGACAAGACCAGTGGATAACCAGTGGATCATAAAATTCATTATTAAATCAAATTTTAAGGCATACCTGAGTCTGAACTGATGCATAGGCGTTGTTCTGGTCCTTTGCTCAGGGTGAATTTTCTCCTACGTTCAGGGAGCAGCTTTACATCCCAGTTCCCCTTTGTAAAATAGTTCTGTGCCTTCAGCCTCTCCAGATGAGGACCCACATGAAAGAACTCATGAATATTTCTGTACCAGTTTCGATAGTGGGATAGAGTGTATATATATAGAATAGTAGTGGGAAGAAACAGTAGTGGGAAGAAATAGTGTCAGGTGTTGCTGTAAAGACTAATAACTTCTAGAATTTCTGTATGGCAGGAGTAGAAAAGTTACAGTAAAAAACAGATGCTTGGATGCCTTCTTTCTGGACATGGGAGTTTAATTGGATGCATTTGTGTGATGTCTTTAAAAGGGTAAAGGTATTTTTGTTGCACAAAAAGCATCTTTTGACAGCAGATGAAGACAAGGAATATTTTAGTGTGTTTCCTTAATGCAAAAATAACTACTTTCACCTCTCCCTGTCTATCTGTCCTGCTTCAAGGGTACTGACCTTTCTTAATTGTCACATTCAGGTTTTATTTAATGTATACATGCAACAGTATGCAATTCCTTTTCCTAGAGTCTTATTCACTAATGTTATACTACTTCTGGACACAACCTGATCCTGTAGGAACATAAACATTTTTCCATGCACTGAGTAATTATTCTTAGATACTTAGCACATTGGATTCTGTAAGCATTTTTCATAACAGTTATGAATTATGTCTAAGTGCTTTTTTAGGTTATTGGCATTTCAGTGGTACACTTGGAGTTAAGTCAGGTCAGGGGTCTTGCTTGATTTCTCAAGGAAAGCACCAGGTGCAGAATTCCAGCTAAAAGATGTTTTTGTGTTTTCTGAAGCAGATAGAAGTAACAGGTAAAGGTAAAAAGGTAAAAACATCTGTCTCCCCTAGACGGTGATATCCCCCAGTAATGGGAAGTGATGCTCAGCTAAGGGTTGTAAACACTCTCAGGTACAAAGTACTTTAGAAACTAAACAAAATTTAATGATTAATACTTTTGCCAATAGCTGGGCTTTTCTAGCACAACAGGACTCTTCCTGCACAAAATAATTTCTTGGGTAGGAGACAGAACTTGGCTAGGGCAGGCTCAAACTGCTCAGTGACTTTTACAAGAACAAAGTCCTTTGCAAACCATCTTATCTTCCTTTCCAAGCCGTGTATAAAAGAGACGTCCTTCTCCCTCCCACACTGTGTGCATTTCTCTGGAGAGAAGCTGACTGAGTAAATATGTGACAAATACTTGTCACCTTGTTTCATCCTGGAGGCGCTCACTCCCATGGCAAATGTGGCAGAAGAAGCTATACAGCATAGAAATGGTCCATGCATTCTGGTTCTTTGTTTTCTCCATATGACCATAGCTCTCTTTAATTATGTCCAGTGAAAGGTAAATGCAGCAGAGGTAAATACCCAAGTATTTAGTTTACTGCATGCAAGCCTCATCCCTGCAGTTTTAAACTGTGCAACTGTTACAGTGCTTACACAAAATGTCTGTCGCCCTTCATGCCCTGCAGTCTGGTGAACCATCAGGGAGTTACTGGAATTCCAGGGCCAAATTCCTGGAGTTGTTGCCAGCTTCTCAAAACAAAAAATCAGGATACCAGAAAACAGTACTGTATTTCTAGATTTTATTTATTTTTCTTATTTTTAGGGTGATGCATGACTTCCAAAATGGCTAGTGCATCAGGGAAGGGCATCCATCCAGGGAAAGGGAGATGTTTCCAGGACATCTTTAGACTACTTTAACTGGCCAGAATGATACCTATGAGGCAGGCAGCAAATACTGCTCAGAGAGGCCTGCAGACTACTCTGTAGTGTCCAGAAAAAGACTGAGTGAGGAACCTTCTGAGATCCAGAGAAAGTTCCTCAAAATCTTTTGTATGGTAAGAAGACATAACACTCTTAGACAGGAAGAGAGAACATCTTCAGTAGTTCTGATCATGATGCATTTATTTCGAGGTGTGTATGTGTTGTTTTAATTTCCCAGAGAAGTTTATAACTGTAAATAGTTTGCTTCAGATGAAATTTAATGTATTCCACTCTAGAAAAATGAAATGCATGTTTTTCCTTTTTAGCCTGTGGTGAGTCCTTTACAAGTACTTTAATAGATGTTTTTCCATAATTGCTAATTATTCGAGTTTCATCTTCATAGCTTAATTTTTTTCCCCTGTCACATCTATTAGTTTTTGATGAGTAATGTAAGATTTTTCTTTTAATATACGCTTTGGAATTTTCTCACCATATGGGGATGTTTAGTTTTTCTAGTTCATTAAAATCTATGAAAAAAAAAATATTTCTGTTAGGAGAAGGCAACAAAGAGATTCTTTTTACCAAATATGAATTCATTTGCATTTGGGGTTACATTATTGCACATCATTTAATGCAATATAGCGGTTAAATTGAGCATAAAATACTGAGAGAGAGTATACTACTGTCCTCAGTTATATTTTGGGGAATGGAAACAAAGTCAATTTAATGCTGTCTTACATAAGGGAGAATGACAGAGCGTCGGTCTTTTTAGCTAGGACAGACCAATATTTGTACACTGATTTCTCTCACTCTAGTTTTTGAAAATTCCCATGGGGTAGAGTTGCATATGTGAGATGAATGTAACCCTAAAGCCAAAATTACAAAATCAATAATAATTTCAAATACATTTTTGGAAAAGATACAGAAGAGTACTTAGAACGCAGGGGAGGTCGGGTTCCAGCATGCAGACGAAATAGTTATTGGTCCTGGTTCCATAAATTACCAGCAGAGCTGGCAGCAGGGTTGCATGATGCTTCCCACTACAGGACACTCTTCTTACAATTTGGCCACTTTTTCACTGTTTATGCTGAATTCACCATGCTGAGAGTATGCTCCTGGCTGATTTTTAAATTGAAATGGATCAAACCTGTCTGACATTGAGCTGGAGGAAAATACATAGCACATACTAAACAGCTTTTTCCAGTTATACACTGGGAATTCTGTCCTTTGGACTAGAAGCTTGACTTTTGGGGCTCATTCTTGCAGTAAGGAGTACCATTTGCGAGCCCCTAAAAAATAACCCTATTGTTACACATTGAAAAATGTCAGCTGAAACTGGCTCACCAGAGGCTTGGTGCAGTTTCACTGCAAACCTGTGCACTCAGACTGTGGGCATTTTATGTGCAGAATTCCCACTCTGTTTGTCTTTGCTCCTGGGCTGCTTGGGCATTCCTGTCTCAATGCTTAACCGTGTGGGGTTTCTCTCACCGGCTTCTTTTAGTTGCTAGAGCAATATTTCGACTGTTGTAAAGCCAGACACTGACTGACTGAAAGCCAGAGCTGTCTCACCTGTTCTTTTAGACCCTTTACTGGTACCTGAGTAGGAGCAAGAAATCGCCCATCTGCTCTGGAGATACAAGGTAGTTTGAAAGAAGAGGGTACTGGAGGAATGATTTGTGAAGACAAAGGAATTAATGTGGGTGACAACAGAGGACAGCCCCATTGAGAGCGTGAATCTCCACTCTCTTATGGACTGTGGTCCTGAATGCTATTTTCTGCGATCAATAAATGTCAAACTCCTTTGCAAACTATCCATGCCTGAAAGCACAGAAATGATACACAGAAAGAAGAGAAATTTAGGATTTGTAAGTTATTTATTCAAGTAGTAGATCGTAAAAAATTCTAACCCTGCTCATGATTCAAGATGAAGTTTTATATTCTTTTCCATAATGGCATCTCTATATTGCAGTTTGCTGAAAGAACCCCCACATCCTCAAGATGCCACACAAAATTCTGCATGAAAGGAAGGCTAAAAAATTAAGTGCTCAAAAGCAGAGTATTTCAAGAATGGAGGCTGACTGAGCAGTGTTTGTTATGGTTCAGACTTTGATTACCTGCTCACATATATTTTTGCTGTGTCACACTATATTAAAACAATGTTTTACCTCAAAATCCATGCTGCCTTTCTTTTTGTACAGCTTCACCTCTGTGACTGTTTAAAACGTACATAAGTTTGCTCCTTCTTCATTGAGAGCATACATCCTGTAAGTGGGAAAGTGCTGTTCATCATCTTTGTACTGAGGAGTCCATGCTGAACACAGAAGACAAAAGCAGATTAAGTTGTGCAAATTCATACAGTAATTCTTGCGGTTTGGTGAAGAATATGCATTCTTTTCTGAAATCTCTCCTGCTGCATTTCCATTATGTTCCCTATATTGTCCTCAGGTTTTTATTGTGATACAGAGTTGCAGGAGCTCCCCCTTGTGCACGAAGTAATATTCGAAAAACACATGGATTTAGTTTGTGACGCTTACAGGTTGAAAAATCCCCTTTATGTTTTTCATGTAATGTCTCCGGATCCTCTAGACTGGAAGCTTATTGGAAGTGATTTATTTTAAGGTATTTTTTATGCCAAAGCTCCTATAGAATGTGCTGCATTACTTCTGTGAAAGTCACCTTTTTATCTATCTTCTTTCCTGGCTAATTCAATGTGGTAAAATATAGATTCCTTTCCTTTACTGAATTTTCAGTAAGATGTAGGTACCATGTTGATTTTTATGTATTTAAATAATTGGGGTGATTGTGAAAACAGTGCTTTCCTTTTTATCAAATCTAAATGCATTTAATGCAATTATATTGTAAAGATCTTTCAGTGGACAGAGAAGGGCATAATCAAGAGTTAATCCTCAAAATATTGCAATTTCAGCGTTGCCAGGCAAATGAATATTCACTTACTTTGATTTTCAAGCACTTTAGTATGGCTCTGGGCGTTTGGAGGTATACTGTTTGTAAATATGGCATTGCAATTCACAAGGTTCAGCCTTGAAAAACCCACACAAGACGCCAGTAATAATCGTGTTCATTCACTATAGTAGCTACTCTAGCAATAAACACAATCATTTTACTTCTGATTTCCCTCTATTTCAGTTTACTTTTCCCGGATGACCAAAAGGAAAGCTTATCTTTTAAGATATTCAGTGTATTGTCAAATGCGGAATTGGATAGAGCATTAGCAGAATTCAAAGGGAAATGGTTCACATGCTCATGAAATTGTGAGCCAAAAAAAAAAAAATGAAGAGAGAGCAGGAAAGCAGGCAGTGTTCTATCAAAGTGCAATTATAAGGTGTTTGTTTGAAAGTTGTAACATCTTCAACATGCACGTGAAAACTGTGTTAAAGGTTAACTTATTTTCTGTGTGGAGGGTTTATGTAGCTGCCCAGTGATACATGGGCATTAACTTCTATTCTCGCTTGGCTTCTGCAGTGGGCAGTTATCCTATACAATATTTGCATAGGATTAAAAAATAATTCCCTTTCGTTTTCTGGTTTTGAAGTGATTGCGTGAAAGCACTACATGCAAATATTTCTAAATAACGTCTTTGTGCAGTCCTAACTGTACCCATTAATTTTAGGGGCTGCTCTGATATTTTGGCACCAGTTTCACATATATGAAAGTAATTTGCCTAGAGGTCTGTTCACGTTCTTCATTTTGCTCTAAGTGAAAGTGCTTAGGGTTCAATTATTACCACAATCTATAACAATTTGGCTAGTGCAGAGGCTCTGCATATAGTCCCTAGAAATGAGTCATCTTATGGCAGGGGAGATACAAAGACAGCAGTGTGAGATGAGTAGGAGTCTGTGAAAAATACATTTTTCATATGTTAGTAAGGAACTTCATAATGAAAAATGTGAGGGTCTTTATATGTCAGCAGAGCTCTCTAATGTAAACAAAATTGTTAGTAAGTCTGACTTTCCTGAGGAGACTTTGCATAAATTAAATTGCTGCAGAACCACCAGGGAAGGTTGGGTATCTCCAGTTTCAGCCAAGTAGATGATACACAGCTGTAGACTTCCCATCTGAATGTCTTTGCGAATAGCAATACCTCAAAGGAAAGCTTGCAACACCCCATCTTCTGTTACACAAATCAACTCCCTGGTAACCTGTGAAATGTCTGTGATCCATGGTTTCATTGTGTACCCTGAACTCTGGAGGTCCTAATGGCAATTTCTGCTGGAAATGGTTTCTTCTGCTGTGTCTAATCATATGATGAGCAGGCCAATACCGAACTGGCCAGAGTAACCCCAAAATGAAACCTGCAGGTATGGGGAGTGATTCTCATTTGATCTGGTGCTATGCAGGAACGAGTAGCATTGCGCTGTGGAGAAAAAGAACAGAATCCTTGCTTCAGGTTGCTGTATTTACCTCTGTACCTGTCAAGATAAGTTAATTCTCTTCAGCGCATACTTGATTAGTTTCAAGGATTCCTGAAGCCCTTTCATGAATTTGGATGAAAAAAATATGGTCTTTCTGTCTGTTTCTTTCATTGAGGAGTTTTCATTGTGGTGGTACTAACGATAAATAGAGCTGCCTATGATGATAGTGAGAGTGCTAAGAGATGGAGGCAAGACTTCTCCTCGTGGATGAATTAAACTTTTTGGAAGCAAGGGCAGAACTTTGCACGCTACAGGACCTAAAGGAATACTCTATTTTAAACTTTATCCTTGTTTTCTAAGAGCAGTAATGTCAGAGTACTAAATATATGTAGGTGTATTTCAATTTAAAAATATAAACAAGTTGCCACATTTATCTCTTGGAAAAAGATGAATAATGGGAAAAATAGTGACTAGTCCAACAACATAGTACAGTTGAGTTATCAGCACCTAAAGAGGAAGCCTCCCTTTCCTGTCACAGCTGTAAAACACTGCAGAAGCAGCTACTGCCCTTGACTCAGGGGTGGAACACTGAGCTTGGAAAAGTGTGTCTGCATTTGTATCCTGCTTTGAGAGCTGCAATGACTTTCCTAGTCAGTGAAACTACCAGCAAGATCCAAGTCAGGGTAGTGTGGGTTTTATCATCAGGGAGGAGTGAAAAGATGAAAAATGAGAGGTATGGGAAAGAGAGAGACTTCTGTTGTCAGCAGAATATCCATATACTCAAGTCAATGCTAGAGCTAACCTGTATGAGTTTTTAGTTTCATGACTTTTACATCTAAATATTAATATATATGATCTCCACAGTATTTGAATGAAAAGTTCCTTGAAAGTGTTATCATTGTTATTTTGATGCTCTCCACTTCTGTTGCCTTTCATTTTTATTCTTATTTTTATTCAGACTTTATTGCAGTTTGTGTGCATTCTAAAGCCTTGAAATTGTTGTTTATTTTGGATGCTGTGATGCAAAGCAGAGATGGAGTCCTCTGCTACAAAGCAGAACAAAAATATAGTGACTGTCAAACAAAAAGATGCTGGTTTACTTAGAACATCATAAGGCATGAGATTCATGGTTGTTCATGTTTCTAATGGGTTTTCTAACAGGAGCTTATTGTGATCAGTCTTTGGTGTGATAATCCTAAAAGACACTGAAAGTGGAAGGAAGAAGTTCAGAAATCAATATAAAAATATAAAACTAAGTGATATGTATCTCTTTGTTAAAACTGTAATTTGAAGGGGATCTAACTCACGCTGCTGACCTCCTTCACTGTAGCAGTGTAATCAAGTACTAACCCATCTGACTAACCTCACAAAATGGTTGTGGAGGTGCTTGGGGTAGCACAGGGAAGGCAGATTGGCTAAAGAGACATTTTTCCTTTCAGACTTCTCTTGTCTAGCTGAATGAGTGTTGCTATTGTAGTTTACATAAATAACCTAAGTAATGGGGAAAAATAAAATAAATTCCTAGAAAATACTAGCATTTGTAAAATACTCAGTACTGTGAATTAGGTGTGGGACCATCTTTCCACAGGAGCATCACTCTCAGTTCCACTTGTCTGAGGACACAGCCTGCTACCTTCTCTGCCAGTGCTGGCAAGGGCAGTCTGATAATAGGTATTGTGGAGTCACATTTGATGACTCTTGCTTCTTGACCGTGTTTTCTGTGAGATTCTGTCCCAACCCTTAAAAAACATGCACATATGCTCCATTTATCTCTCGCAGTTGAAAGGCAGGAAGAGTGGGTAATTATACTGAGAAAAAAGATAGTCCCTTTCAAGGTTCATGTCTTCAGACAAGTCAAGCGTATACAAGTAACACATTTGGCACTTATATTTGAAATAGCAAAAGGAGTTTTTTTGAATCTTGTAATTATTTTCTCAAGTTTGGCAGAAAAATTGGATCAGGGATCTTAAAATCAGATTCTTTCTAGTCACTCATATCGTCTCTCACAGAGCATTTTGACTGCCTGTCCTGCAATGCATGCTGGAAATTGGTATTCCACAAAGTCAATTATAGTTCTGAGCCAGTAAGAAGTAATCAATGTGTCTGATCTGATCATTTAGTAGCATCTTTTTTTGCTTGTGTATGGATGACAAAAATTTGAGAGGTTAATAAATAGTGGGAAAAAGCTGTCCAGTGATTTTTTTCTTTTTCTTGCGTTAGCTAGTCAAGAGCAGAAGCCTGTTGTGCTGGCTGCACACAAATAGCACCACAAGTGTCCGGTTTGTGGGGCTCATTGAGAGCCATTCCAAGTCAGAATTGCAGAGGCAAAAATGTCAGATCTCTATGGCAGAGCTGAAAATGTAATTACGACTGTTAGCGCCCAGGATGGTTAAGGAGAAAGTGCTGTTGAGGTATTTATGATTTATTACTTTCATTATTTATTCTTTTTGTGAATTTCCTTCTGAAAGAAGGCTTGGCATAAGACTATGAATGTGTTTGATCTTTGTGTGCTTTATCATCAGAGATGCAGCTGCCTTAAAATTAAAGATAGCAGTTAGTGAGGAAATACAAATACACGTGGCTGAGTTGAATAGTAGAGAAATTAAAAGAATACATAATTTAGGCTCCAAAATAAGATTTTAAAAATCCCAACTTATTTCCAATACAGGTTGTTACACTGCTTTTAATTAGGATTACTCAGACACACTTGTTTTCGTCTTAGGAAATGAAATTATATATAGACAATTTGTAAAATAGCCTTCAATGTGAAGTGGATGGGGAAAAAGCCAGTATCTTAGCAGGAGAATTACGATTATGTCTTCGTAAACCTCCAGTACTGCTTTGTCCATCCTCACTCTTTATAGTAGCTGACTTCAAATTTAAGAATCTGAGGAGCCTAAAGAAACACCTTCTCTTTTCTCATGCCATTCTTTCCTTGTAGCTTTTTGCAGAATGGCTCAGGTGGTTACTTTTCTCCCAAACGTATTTTCTGACCCAGCCCACCTTGGAGCCTTCTGAGCAGTGACACCAGAAACAGAGGTAGGAGAGAGTGGCTGTGCAATAGGAAGGTGATGGGATCATCAGCTCCCAGAGCAAAGCACATTTGGGCCCAGGAAGAGCCATGGCTCTGTCGCTGCCCTTCCACAGCAGCTCCCAGTGACCTGCACCAGGGTTCCAGGGCTTTTCCCCTTCTGTGTACCCTCTCTTGTGTCTCTTCTATCAACATCCTGCTGCGTGTGCCCTCTCTTCCGTAACACTGGTGCTCCTGCTTGCCGGGTGGTAATGGAGCAGAACTGTCAGAAACACAAAAACCTTTTTTCCAGGCTTAACTTTCTTCAGTTTTGGATGGAAATGAGCTTTCTGGCCAGGGCCAGCACAAGCTACAGGATAGGGCCTGGCTGTGGGATTCGAGGCAATGAACCGCAGCGGTCCTGTTTGAGACTGCTGTGATCTGCCTGCAGCTGTAAACGTCTGACCTCGGCACAAAGCACTGCTGGGTCTGACAGCTACGGACTGACACTCTCTCCTGCCCCAGAGCTGGCATTTCTGCCTGCATCAGGTGCACTGGAGGCAGAGGGGGAATTGGCAGGGAATCGCTTTGTCAAGCCAGCTTGCACTCTTGCACTTCACTGCTAAATTACAAAGGAATCTCTGTGATTTCAGTCTCCTATGTTTAAATACAGATTTGTATAATACATTCCTCTTACTTCTGTAGTACATACACAGAGACAGGCAAATATTTGTTCCCCTCTCCCTACCTCCTCTTGAGTTGTCTTAATTGTGTTCAGAGCTGGTCTAGATTAGGGATTTTCAGCTTGTAGTCTGCAGGCTGCTATTTCAAATGACACTGAGAAACAAACCTGAGAAATGCCTATTGTCACTGGCTGAACAAGGTTCCTTATCTTGACTGACAAAACTGTAGAGTTCCACAAGATAAAGGAGCCTGACAACCTCCCTTCCCTTTTGTTTCCAGTGATTCAGTTCACATTTTGCTCAGTGTCAGCCTTAGCTGCTGTGAATTCCAGGATAATGTTGGAAAACCTGTGTTGACGAAACTGTAACATTAAGGTTTCTGGCATTCCTTGTGCTGTAAATATATAACCACTGCCACAGCAGTCCTGGGCCTGTGTAATAGAATGGCTCTCCTGTCTTCCTGGTATACTGGTTCAAACTGGGGGAGAGGAAAGCAGGGGCTGCCTTGCTAGAACTCTGGAATGCTGCTTACTCTGTTCAGTTATTTCAGTGTCCCAGTCCATGTTCTTGGAATGCTGTCTTTTTTGTTTTGTCCGGCTTTTCTGCTGCGTGTTTTGGAGTAGAGAACCGGAATTTCTGCCTGAAAAGTGACCTTGTGGTAATACAGACACTGGACAATTTGCAATAGTATTGGTCTTCAGAATATATATAAGAAGTTCCTCAGGGGAGAATGCTTTTTCCTTTCCCCAAGACAGTCTCCTATCCAACTGTCATGGAGAAGTTGACAATTCCTACATTATTACAGAAATCCTGGAGTTTTTTAAACACAAGGTAGCTGGGAATACTCTATGTACATTCAGTATTTCTAGGCAAACTGATTTGGATTACAGTAAGTAAGTTTCTCTGGAACAGCATTTTCACACTGTGATTTGCTTAATGTGGTGCAACAGTCGTTATCCCACTAAGAGTCACTAAAGAGTCAATTAAACCAAATAAGATTTTGAGATAATGTTTAGAAAGGGGATGAGTGGTTGACAGATGGCAGGGACAGAATTTCAGCTGGACAAAATAATACTTCTAGCAATAATATGAAAGTCAATGCCAACATTGGAGAGAAATGGGAAAAAGGGGATAGATTACAAAATACAGACAATACGTGCTCTTCCATTTCACAGGGACAGGGATGGTTCTGTGATATCCCTAAAAGCCAGACATCACAGAATTTACACAGCTCGGGCTACATACTGAGAGAGGTAAAAAGAGGTCATCTCTTTCAGAAACATACTATGGTGAATTGGGATGTAAAGGGATGTGGTTATCCAGGGAAAATGTCAGGTAGAGTAATTTTGCCTCTTGCGTTAATTATTGCAGTGTTCTGTGTGCATTTGTGGAGCCAATTTTTTTTTTAAGTTGCAATAAAGATTCATTTGGCAACAGAAACATCTCAGAGTATGTTTAGAAATGTCTGTCCCTCACTAGTTAATCAGGGAAGATGAGCTAAATTCAAAACAATAAGAAAAAATGTGAACAGGCCTTGTTTATATAGTAGCAAGTTAGGCAGCAGCAGACTGTAGAAAGTTAGAAGGAAAGAAGAAGCAAATTAGCAAGTATGAAATATTTACTATTTTCCAATTAAAATCATATTTTGTTGTAATTAACAGGAATTAAAAGTATTACTCTTTTGCTGTTTAATTGGAGAATAGCTACTGGTCACATAGATGCACACGAACTCAATGTTTGTATTTTATTTACCCATTATTCCCAATGCATTATGGAAGTAATGTGAAAAACAGAGCATATTGATCTGTCTTGTTCGGATCAATAATTTGATTCCAAATGCCTTTATATGTTTTTAATCGATATAATTACTGACACTGTATCTAAAGAACACTGAATGAACTGATTAACTAATACAGCAGTTATGGTTTCATTTCATGCTAGTTAAATGTGTGAGACCACAACTGGATTTTACCATAGAATGAAAAGCCCTTATCCTACACAGCCTGAGACACTTGGATGAGATAGAATAGGTAGCATGGTTCAGCACATCAACACCCACCACTTTGACAAGCTTTTTGTAGGCACCAAGGGAAATAGAAGTTTTAAGGAAGATAAGAAGGTTGTTTTGTGGATATTTGTCAAAAGCAGAATGCATATATTTTCCACTGACACACAAATATGTAAATTAAGCAAGTACTTGAAGGTTTTTTTATGTTTATGACAGAAGACTTAAAAGTATTGAAGTAGAGAAGTACCTGGCTGAAAGAAGAATGTTTGTGCTTTTTGTAAAATGTATTCTGATCAAGCCATCAGTTTGGGATTTCTTTCCTCTATTTATTTTCATATACTGCAGAAACAGCCATTTACCTTTTTAGGAAATACATCCCATTTAGATAGAAAACATCAATATAGGTCAATAAAAATCTCCTGAGAAGTAGGACACCAAAAGGTATTGCACTGGATATTGTTAGATTATTCCTTCTCAGTTTCATTTTTAGCAAAAAATTATTTCTGAAAAAGATGACAGGAAGAAGAAAGAGGAGCAGATAGGGAAGCTGGACTCTGAGGCTCATGTGCTGCATTCCTTCAATGTTTCTTCGTTTCATGTGCTTTCACACAATGCACTGTCCTGAACTTGGAGAATAAGAAACATGAAATCACCAGAATCGGCATAAAACAGGTTTAAATTAACTTCTCTTGCCTGCTTGCCAGAGGCTTTACCTTGTTGCTGACCTCCCCAGGGAGTTCAGGAGGTAACCTCCAATGTCCTCTAGCCCTGTCTCACTTTGATGTCTCTTTCTTTCCGTGTTAAAAATCATTATAAAGTTCCCAGCATGAATTTGTAGGCATTAGGCTTCCAGGAGTCCAGTTGCAGCATTCAGCATGTTTTCAGTTGCTTATTCTCTTGATTTGTTGAAGTCATGAGTAGACACTGTTGTCCCCATTTTACCATGGAGAGGTTGAAACACTCAGAGGTGCAGTGACTAGTGGGGATCACACAGTACATAAACTGCTGTCACCCAGGAGGTGGTGGTCCTCTTGCCTCACTTGGGTAGTGTTTTGACTACACTGAAGTAAAGAATTTTACCACTAATTTTAATAGGTTCACAATTTCACACATAATTCACACTGCATCCAGATTTTGGCACCCTTATGTTGGACACAAAATCACTTAATCTAAAATTTCACTGCCTCATCCTCAGAAGGCATTTCTGGCATCGGGATGTAATTGAAACCTAGGAGAACCCATCCAATCCTGTTTTCTAGGCAAAGTACCTTCTGGGAGTCTTGGAGGTAGGAGATACTTGACAAAGTTAAAAAGGTATCTAGAAATGAGTGAGTTAAATCCTCCAGAAGCTCATTAATCTTTAACATCCCTTCAGTTTATATTTTGAATGGATGCTGTGTACCTAGAGCATGCATGAGAGACAGGCCTTAAGAGCTGGTAACCTTGCTGCCTAATATTTGTTGTACTTTTAAAGTCTTTGTCATTATAGCTTGTTTCTAATGAAGTAAGTAATTTCAGGTAAACATACTTTTAAAATCATGGATACTAAGAAACCAGTATTTTGCATGAGAGACAAAAAAAAGTGTTTTATTCTTTCGTAGGTTAAAGAAGTGCAGGAGCAGAGAAACCCTGACAACGCTGGCTTGAGATTCGTTATGATAACTGTAGTCACACCTCTATCAGAATATTGGGAATGCTTGCAGCAGAGTTAGCATTTTCTGACATTTTATTCAACGCAGGCAGTGTAGTTATAGCAGCTGTTTCATTGTAGCGAGGAAGTAGAAAAATGACGGGAAAATAAGACATCATTAGCCATGTTCTGGGGGGCTTTGTGCACTGGTCATAGTCTGTTTCAATATTCTTTTTCCCTTTGACATTCACGGTGAAGTGTCATTTTTGGTAATGGCTGAATCATTTTGTGTTAAAAGGAGAGACATTTATAGTTTGTCAAGGAAACATTGTAGAAGTGTTAATAATGTGAATTCAATTTAACTTCCTCAAATAAATTTGCTACACTGAATATTTGAGAATTTAAAGGAACACATTTTCCTGTTTATGCTATTAAAAAATGTAGATTACTAAAGAAAAGCAATTTTAGAATGCATTTTAAAATACAGCGTAGTCTTCACATTGTATTACATTTAAAGAATATAGATTTTAAACCAGTCATCATTACTCTGAATATTTTGATAGTGGCCCATTTGCTGACAGTATTCAAAGCATTTTACAAAGGTAGAAATTATTAGTATTCCTCTGTCCGAAATGGGGAAAATGAAACACATTGTGATTAGGTGATTTGTGTAAGGTCACGCAGTCAAAAAAAACCAGAATAAAACTGAGCTGTCTTTAACCACTAGCCCTGACAATTTCTACTAGGCTATTTTGCTTGGTTTAGATAATTTGTAGTTAGCTTATAGGTTTTTACATTACAGGTGCTGTAGCTTTATGAAACTCAGAAGATTTTTTAAATTTGATTATTTTCTTTCCTGATTTTGCAAACATCCTGTGTATTTGTCCGTTCATACCTTGCCGTTCTCCCCATTTTGCTATTTATGGATGTTTGTTAAGAAACTAGAATGGTTGTTTTCTGTGAGCATGGGTGGATTGAAGATCCTTTGGTAGTACAATTTGAGACTGTCTAGACTTGTCCTTTTAAAACAAGTGATCTTCTTGGGTAATTTGTCCTTTGTTAGTTAGTTTTGTCCAACTATTTGTTAATTGGTAAGTCCCCTACAGACCTGGTATGAGGTCAGTCACTGTCAGCTTTGGACTTTTCCAGTTAGGAGATGTGAGCAGGTACTTTGCTTTTTGGCTGCCAGTGCTGTCTTGTGGAGCACAGGCTGATTCTCCCAGCTGCTGAATATGGTTGTGAGGAGAGTGAAGAGGAGAATGAATTGTTAACAGCATGATAGGAGTGATGATTGCATTTCTATTTCCACTTTTTTTGTCTTCTGAAGGGATGTGGTGAATCTCCCTGTATTCATAGAAGAGTTGGACTTGATGGTCCTTGTGGGTTCTCTTCCAGCTCAGCACATTCTGTGATTAGCTCTGTGATTAAGTATGACTGTCTGAGTTGGACCCAGAGCTCGGTCCTGGTACCATGTCCCAACCATCAAAAGTCCCCATGGCAGGGAGCGTGTGCCAAGGTTTCTTATGGACTATGCACCCTCGGGGGTTAGAGGTCATCACATAGATTGTTTTCTAATGACAGGCATTGGTCAGTACATCAGCATATTCTACATAGGGCTACTCCAGAGATCCAGTACAGGTTAATACAGTCACAGATTACAGAATATTCTGTGTTGGAAGGCGCCCACAATGATAATAAAGTCCAGCTCCAAAGTGAATGGCCCATATGGAGATTGACCTGCAACCTTGATGTTATTAGCACCATGCTCTGACCAGCTGAGCTAATCTCAGGGGAATTCCTATAATACTGATTACATTTTCCTTCAAATTTTGACAAAAATGTGTTTGAAAGGACCTTTTTATGATGAGATCTTTGGTCAGCTGTTTCTCTCATGTTCAGCAATCTGCATTCAATAAGTGTATTGTTTTCCCTGTAGTACCCTAACAGAGGCTGGTGCAGTCTGCATAGACACTCTCTCACTGCATCCTGAAATAGGATCAGTGGAGTTAACTTCAAGATGCTCTATCCAAGACTGCTTTCCAGCTGAAAGTGCACTCCAAAAGCTATGATACTGTATGCTCAGCTTTATCCTTGTTGTACAGTTATTCTGTAGTGCTGGATATAATGGTTTGTATTGGAAAAAGTCATCTCTATACCATCTTTGGAACTCTTATCTCTGCCTTTGGTCTGAAGCAGTGCAAATAGATGGCATTACAGAAAGCTTGAGAAAGAATGGTGAGAGTAGAAGTGGGAGGTGTTTTGTGGGAGGGCTGTGGGGACTCTGACTCGTTGTCAGCTGTATCCTACTGACTGGCTATGATTTTGCCAATATTGTGGGAATAGGGTTTTTTGTATATTTTATTTCTTCCCATGTGAACCATATAGGGCACTAGAAGTCTTTCAGGAGACGTATACAAAGATATTCAAAAATGTCAGTCAAAAATGGTAGTCATCAGGAGTCATCTGGAACCAGTAAGAGCCAAAGATGCTCTGCTCCCTGAAATACACTTAGGAGACTCAGATGCTATGGGCCTGACTCAGAATTCATTGAGTCAGTTAGGGACTTCCTAGTGATTTCAGTGGGATTTGGATTAGACCATAAATCAACAATAGTGGTAAATACTGAGGATGTAAAACAAACAGACCTCTTAGTGGTGTAGCTGTTGCTGCTGACACCTTTCAACTTGTGTAGCTTTTGTCCTTTGTTTCTTCTGGATCCCCCTGCCAGCCAGCAGGAAAACAGATGTCACTTGCAATTCTTTTCAGTTCCCCAGCTGAAAATAAAGGGATCAACAGTAGTGCACAGGTTTATCTGATCACCCTGGTAACATGCTGTGGTTAACTCCAATCAATACTGAAACTCGTTCTCTGTTCAGAGATGAGCTACACTGAGGTCATGTGAAAAAAAAGTGATTCATTGGCTTTTACTTTATTTCATCTTAGTTCTTTGCAATACACATATCCTACGTTTGCATTCGAGAGTAGTAAATTAAGTCCTCTTCATCACTTGATTTTATAGATCCAAATTGCTATAGATCTAAAGCATTCATTCATATATAAAGGCTCAGAAACATCCCGTTACAGCTATTTAACAAGGGGAATAGAAAAATCTATTTTTGTAAGAGATGTTCCTGGATTTTATTTCGCAGATTCAAATAAGTTGACAAATACAGATCTCATGGTAGGTCACTATTATTCTTGTTCATTTTATTATTTATTTGTCTGCATATTGCTCAGTGATGTAAGAAACACCAAAATAAAGACAGGCCTTGCCCTGTAGTTTGAAATCTAAGGCCTATTTCTCCACAGATTAAATGTGTGCATAAAATTATACACATGAATAGTCCTATTTAAATCTGTGGTATTGCTCTCATGCATAAATATTTGAATCTTGAAAGGAATAGAGGCTAAAATTATTACTTTCTCTGCTTCACCCCAATTTAAGTAGGGACTTTTGTGATTGGCTTTGTGAAGGGTTTGTTTGAATGCCTCAAATGTGAATCTATAAATGTACAGATAGGGAGTTTGTCAGTGTTAATACTAAAAGCCTTTTTACCACAGTTTCTCATAATAATTTTCTGCTTTCCCCTATCAGCACCAGCATCTTTCTCTTCTCCGCTCTCCAGACCCATATGACCTCCTGCCCTACAGGGAAGATCAGCAGGTCATAGCAAACTGTTTGAGTGTGTGGTCTTGCTGTGTTGCTTTATCTCACACTGAAGGAAAGCTAAGAGCAGGTACACTGGTCACTCCTGTGGCCAGGAGATGAGTAATAGTTTGTAAACTGTTGTAATTGGCTTGCTTATCTGAGCTCTTTATGTGGTTACTTTTCCCTTATTCAGAAGTCCTGAAAAATGGGATTGTCAAGGACCTCTGTGCCACATGTATGTACTTTAGTCTCATTAATTCTTCAAAGATACAGGGATGTGTTAAGAAAGCAATTAAACCCTCTCATCACTCTCTGCTGTTTTACAGGGAGAGCCTTTTTTTTTTTTTTTTTTTTTTTTTTTTTTAGTGCTTTCTAAGCAATCCTTAATGGAGGATCCAGGATTGTAAAGATTCACAAAACAATTCTTGGTCTTTAGCCAAGCTGTGACTGTCCCTTACAGAATGCATTTTTTTTCTGATGGGAATTTGTTGCTGGAACCTTGTATCTCCTATTAACTAACTGATGTTACATTTCTCTGCCTTTGAAATATGTCTTGCCTTTCTGTAGCAAACTCAGTCCAAGCCCTGTGTTTCCATTTATTGCATTTCAGCTAATCGCTAGTGCAGCCAGAGCTCACTGCAGCAGCTTTGAAAGGCTGTAACTTTAGGGACTCTTAACTGGGCATGTCTTTTGGATGATGATGGCGTTGTCCCTCAGTAGGAATGGCTGTCTCGGGCTCGCTGCCCTGGAAGCTCTATTACTGATCGCCTCTTTAAGCACCACCCTGTGGCTGAACTCTTTTTAGACTTATAAAAGTGTCCTCAAAAATGGCACAGTACCATGTAGTGAGGCTAAAAACTACTTCAGGAAAGCATCGAGTCCATCCCCGAGCCACAAGCACACTATAGCAGTGTCACTCCTGACAGATTCCTTGTGTATCCTCCCAAAGACGGAGCTACCAGACCTCTCTGGCAATCTGCCAGTATTCACTGTCCACACTGCGAGGAAAGCTTCAGCAATGCCTAAACTGAATATTTCTTACAGCAATTTACATTATTTCCTGATCTCTGCATGATGGACTAGGCCACTTCTTTCTCCTTTTCAAAGGCCTTTGAAATCCAAAGACTTTTTTTATCACACCTCCGCTAAGATTTGCCTTTTCCTTAGCTCAACAACTTTGATTATTTATGTTGTGCTTTCCGATTATTCTTGTTACTTTCCTCGAAATTCTGTCCAGCTGGTTTAGATGCTTTTGGAGTAAAGTGAGCAAATGAGACACAGTGCTTTATACTAGGTCTTACCTAGGCTGACTAAAGCAGAACACCATTATGTATCTCATACGTTACTACATTCCAGCATAGTATTTGCTGCCTTCACGCAAGTATGGCATTGTTTATTCAGTTGTGTTTAATATTTAAATATTTAAAACATTATAAACCTTTTTTCCTTTTCTATGGTAGTGCACTAAGACACTTGTCTCCTACCCTGTCTTTATATAGCTGATTCCACCTGCTTCAGAAATGCAGTCACCACTATCTGTGTTGCATAAAAGCATCATTTTTTTAGACCAATGTTACAACTATTTCATATTGAAAACTTGTTCTGCAATGTATGTGCCTCCCATCCTGAAGTCTCCTACAGAATCAGTAAAGGTGTATTCTGCTTCATCCCATGTTAATATTTAATATTATCAGATGTGATACATTCTTGAATGCTGCTTAGAACTGACTGCTGATATGACTGCCAGTTTGACTTTGCTTCACTGGTAATTGCTTTCAAAATGCACTTTTCCGACTGAATTTGCACCTATTTTGTAAGAATTTAATCTGCCTGTTGCAGAAGAGAATATGCCATGAGAAAGTGCTAAAGCTTTATTAAAGGGTTGAAAATCTACAGTTTCTTGTCTAATCTATCCATGTTGCTACTTGATCATGAAAATAAATTAGATCAGCGTGGCATGAATTGTTCTGTATAATATACGTCACATGTGACTCATCTCCCTGTTCTTTTCCAGGTGCTTACAAATGGAGTTTTTCTAGGAAGACATTAAGCTGACATCTGTATTTTTTCAGCTTCTCCTTTTCCATATTTCTGTCTTCAGCTGCCTTCCTTAGACCCCAAGAGTGGCTGCTGATGGTTCCGAGATGAGTGCAGCCCTCTTTAAGTTTCTTCAAGCTCTTCAAGTTTTCTGCATGAAATTCTACAAACCCAGTCAATCTGAAAATAGCTAATTTATGTTTTTGTTTTTTTTCCAAGGTTGAGATTTTACTCCTGTCACTCTACTACTTAGGATATTAACCATCTCTCTGCCACTGATCTTTCTAATGAACGTTGATAAAAAATAAATCAAAAGTTTCTGGCCGTCTTGAACCATCTGTAAATAGATTTCCCTCTGTTAAACAGTAGCTCAACACTGCTTGGTTTTTTTGTTTTACTACTAATTGTACTTGTGGAATATTTTCTTACCTCTTGGCATTTCTTGGCAGGTCTGTCTCATTTTATACCTTTGCTTTTCTAATTCTGTCTTTTGTTACTCAGTTTATACTTGCGTTCTCTAGACCCCCTACTTTCTACTTTCTGTGTATTTCCTTCTTGTGTGTCAGTGAAGAGCTCTTTCTTTAGCTGAGTCTTTACTTCACCTTCTAGTTAAGTTCTGTGCTAGTATATATTGTGTGTATGATTAATACTGTTTCTTTAAGTAACTGCCAGCTCCCATTAACTCCTTTTACCTCACACTTGTTCCTCCATGACCCGCTCCAGGAATATAGCTATCAGTATTCTGTTTTTATGGAAACTTTTCTTCCTAGTCCATTGTGTCTGCTTTGATGCTCTTTCTTCCTTCTGTAAAGTTCTGACACTGGATCATTTCACGATCACCTTCACCCAAGTTATGTCTATCTTTGCAGCTGATCCTTCTGTATTGGTCAGGATGTAGGTGAACAAGCCTTCCTGCTGCTTTCTGCAGATTCTTGTGCTGTGTCTTAGCTTTCACCTTGGTTTTTTTCTGTACTTTTGGGTTGAATCAGATTTCTTCCGAATGCTGTCTATATTCTGTTTTGATTAGGTTGGGAGATTTATTGAAAAATCTTCGTCCATGCTCAATGTTTCACCTATTAGTTTATGCATTTTTGTTAAAACTAATTGAAACTCCAAAGAAAATGTGCATTTGTTTTTGCTAGTCTGTTGCTCTAAAAATCTTCTATTTTTTTGTCTTACACTTTTTATCTCACCTTTAAGTATATTCCTATCTACAATTAAAGTCTGGGGGCTAGATTAAGTATATTGTACCTGTTTGAGATTGTTATTCAATGGTTTTGTTTTCATTAGAGGCATCTTTCAAAAGATTTTTGCTATTCTTTGCATATGTTAAACGCATATGCAGTTAACATAGTTCCAGAAACCAAGAAATATTGAGGGATGTGCTACTGCTCTTCTGGTTGGACAGAAATGTTTGTAACTCAAATGAGTTTATGAAAAAATTGTTGACTTACTAAATGAGAAAAATTGGGAATCCCATTTTAATTGTATTAATTTGCCTTTTGAGACTTCTTGTAAGGTATGAGTAGAAACAAAAAACTTTGTATTGGTTTCCATATACAGGCCTCTATTTTAAGATTATTGATTTCTGTCATATGCTTCCCTCATTTCCCCCTTCCCAGCTGACCCATAGTTTCCTGGTGCACTGTTAGCACTATTTGATAACTCCAAGGACTTTGTCACCTCATTAAAATCCCGTGGGCGCTGATGGACAGATGCCCGGTTTGAGGACACCGGTGCCTCACACCCAGAAGTCCATGGCTCATGTTTCACCATACTTCTGCCCTGGCCGTCCCGGCTTTGCCGTAGGGGTGTGAGGGGGCCGTGGCTGCCATGGGCCAAGGTGCAGAGTCTTGCCCTTGTGGGAGAGCTCTGCTCAGCCTGATCTGCTGTCGGCAAGCGCTGAACGTCAGCCAGAGTCAGCCCTTGTGTCCTCTCTCCTGACATTGCACACTCAAAGTGAATTTGGCCCATGCTGTTAACTACCAGGCCCAACAAAGCTAAATGTCTTCCCATCATTCCGAGGTGGCTGCTGAAGTTTGGTTTTGTTCTCCTTTGTCTCCATTTCTACTGTCCTTTAACCTTCCGCTTTCCTTTTTCCTCTGCGTTGTGCCATGTACTCCGTCTCCCTCTTTCACCTGTTTGTTATGTGCCTGTTTTCCCATTTCTCTCATCCCCTTCTCTTCTTCTCCCCTGTAGAGCCCTGATAGTCTTCCTTTTCACTCTTCCCTTTGTAGAACCAAGCCACTTGCTTTGTTCTTTTCTTTTTCCTTCACCAGCCCCTTTGTGAAGGTCCTTGCCTGGGTCCCTGCAAGTGGCCTGCGTGCCTCTGCATTTCAGAGAGCGGCTATAAAAGAGTTGCCAGCTCAGCCTGGTGATAATTTAGAAAACACAGATAGTAGAAGAAGAGCTCTATCTCCATGCCTGTTTCTTGTGCTATGCTGTAAGGGAGAAAGAGCTGAATAGAAAAAGGTGCTGAAGGAGGAGAGAATTTCCGTGGTGGGGGCAGAATGGCAAAGCAGACTCATGTAGGGAAACGCTGTTGTACAGGACGAAGAGCTTACTATGCCTGTGTATTCTCAGATCTGGTGTGATGTTTGGCCATTTCCCATTTCATTAGTACTTTACAAAGCTTAGCACAGATGTATTAGTCATCTTCACCTCTCATGCCACTGTTTTAATTTGCTGAGCCTCAACAACCAAGTTTGCCTTTAGGATGTCTTCAGAAGCCTTTTCTATTCATATCTCCTGGGCAGAGCTTGGACTTCCACATTATTCTTTGTTAATATAGCTTTTTTGTTCATTTTTGTACTTTAGCCTTTATTTTATTTTTCTGGTCAATCTTTAAAAAATTACTTAATTTCATTTTATTTTTCAGACACCTCTTATTGATCCTCACATCCCACATCATCCTACTAAAACCATTACACAGGTAATAGAACATAGGTGTGCTGTAGAGCCAGGCCATTAGACAAATGCAAATAACTATTTCCAACAATGTGATATGAATCAGCCAAAGTGATGCTTTCTGTTAGATGTGATAAGTATGTGAAACTTAAAATCCCAAATATATGCTACATTGCTCTGCAAAAGTGAGCCTCTGTGCAAGAGGACTTTTAATTCAGGAAAAAGAGCATTTGTGTTTTGTTTTGCAGAAAGCAATACAGAGATTCCAGAAAGTTTAAAATCTGTGTGTCTTGGTCTTTTTTCTTCTCCATGATCACCAAGGTTCCTTCAGAAAAGATCCTCAGAGCTGGAAAGATTTTGCGGAATACGATTCTGTCCCGAGCTCCTCACATGATAAGAGATCGTAAATACCATCTGAAGACTTACAGGTGTGTGAGCTGATTGTGTAGAGGTCTCTGAATTTTTATGCCTGCCATTCTCTGATTTGTCATTTATGCCTTACCATACTTGCAGGTCTCAAAAGGTCTGAAATTATTCTGTGATGCTATTTTAGTTGGATGTTATGCAGTCTTTAATGGGCCTGGTAAATCCTTTCTGAAGTAATTTGACTGGAAATTGGGTCCATGATTGTGAACAGAGCATTCACATACAAAAACTCTTCCAAAGTTAATAGCATAGTTATCTGGAATATTCTGTGTAATACCAGTAAAAATGTAGATTCTGTTCTCTTTGTAATAAGTAAGAGATAATAGAAAAGTTCATTAATATATTATGTTCCTGTACTGATTGCTGCAGCAGTCTTTCTCACCGTGGTGTTCTGAAAATTCACCTGGTGAGAAACATTCCTGATGCAGATTTGCTGCTCTATTTAATTTTTTTTTTTCAGTGTATTGCCAGGCTCTCTTATCTTCCTGCTGGTGGCAGCACAGTCTTGCTGAAGTGGGATAACAATGGCACTTGTAGAATAGAAATCTGCCTGCAAGGTGTCAGGATCTACCTACTATTGGCTTAAGAAACAATCAGTTTGTTTTAGTATCTAATGTTTAAATCAAATGCCTAGTGCATTATTCAGAGTGTATTTAAGTAAAAATTATTTTTAAATCTGAGTGTCTTTTTCTAAATAGTAAATCAATATGTAGTTGATCTTAATTTGAAATAAAAGCATTGATTTTCCATATTTCAGCCCAAAATGTATTTAATATACAAAGGTGTTTGGAGCTTGTGAGTTGATTTGAGAATATGTCACAGTATACCATGGCTGATCATTCTGGAAGAGCAAAAGAGCATATATGATAAATGAAGAGCAAAGCTGGTCCCAACAACTGCACCATTTTCTGTTACACGTAACTGGGAAAACTCCTACTGTTTCCCTGAGCTAGAGAGAGTTATGATAAAGAATTTTACTAAGTGACTGTGTGGCTTTTTTGCTTTTTTACCCCTCTTTGGGTGTTCTCCAGAACTTGAGGCCTGCTGTTGTCTGCCTCTGGGTCAGTCAGGATGTGCAGGGTGACCAAGACCTAGCATGAGAGAGCCTCAGGAACGCTGTACCAAAACCAGTGTCTCCAGATACAGTTTGACAGCAGTTTAGTTACAAATGCAGGAACACACCCATAGCACTTAATCTTCCTGTGGAGGCTGAATTGGCATAACTTTTACAGTATTAAATTATTGTTTTCGTGCAGGATTCTGGAAAGCATGAGGCTTTTGGTATCCCATGGTATACAGAGGTTTCTTTTGAAAACTGGATTGGAGGTTGTTGCACTGGTGCTATAGGTTTTGTACCAGGTGTACCAGGCTCGATTTGATCCTCTGAACTCTGCATTTCCCAGAACACTTGTTTTGCTAAGGTGATCCTCTCAAAACTGAACACCTTCACTGGTGTTTCAGGCATGTACATGTAGTCGGTGACCTGGTGTTTTCTGTAGGGAGATTTGGCTAAGTTTATACAGAGTTCAAGATATCCCTGTTCTTGGCAGTCACTGTGTGCAGTCTCTCTCTTGGCTAGCTTCCTTTTCATTCCTGCCTGTTTATCTGCCCTTCAGGCAATGCTGTGTGGGGACAGAACTAGTTGACTGGATGATGCAACAAAGTCCTTGTGTTCATTTACGGACGCAGGCTGTTGGCATGTGGCAGGTACTGCTGGAAGAAGGTGTTCTTAACCATGGTAAGATAAAGAAAATCAGTATCTTGACTAAAATATGGGCGGTGTGTGACATCAACACTTCTGTAGTTCTTTTTCGTGAAAAAGAAAGGCATGATGAGCCCAAAAGGAATGCCACAGAGCAACCTGTTCATTCATAAGTGCAAGTCCAGCACACAGGCAGTATTACTTGAATCTTGCTGCCATTATCCTTTTTAACTTACAAGCATATTGCATCATAAGTGAACAATTTATAATGATAACTCTAATTTTCCTTAGGAGTAAACTGGCTGGTGCTTATATTGTAAGAGCTGGATAGCACTCAGGCCAAAACCAAGGGATGTATTACCATACATAAAATTAACCTTCATCAAAGATTTGCAGTATTTAGAAGTGAATGTGAGTATTTGTGTTTGCTCAGATCCACCATTTTGGTATGATTTCCATTGGCTTTGGAGGAGTTCCCAAATTCAGCACACCAGATATTCCAGTGCAGAGATCTGGGATTTTATGTTAGCTTTCTGATTGCATTTTACATTGACTTTCAGTTTCCATTTGGCAGGATTTAGTTGGTAACAGGATATTACAGCCCTCAGAAGGGTAGGTTTCTAAAGCAACATTCATATTTGAAGCTTTGCACGTATGTTTTTATTAAATTCAGAAGAGCAGCTCTATTACAGTAAACTTCCATTTATCGTCTGTTGTGCTTCCCATATCCCAGGGAGAAATTTCCATACTGGGAAGACAGATTGTTTCCACTGCTCCCTTACCCTAAGGGCTCTAGCTTGAATTCCTGCCATATATTTCCTTGAACTCTCAGGGGCAAGCTATTGCAAGCTGCATCACGGTATCCAGCTCAACACATCACTCTGACTTGCTTGGAAGACCAAAAGTTTGTCCTTTGCAATATCATAATATTGCTTTAAAGGTCTTCTCTTGGCAGTCCTTCCATTAAGTTATTCCAGCGGGACACCCGTCAATGAATTTGCCCCTGGGATTATGCCTTGATGATACACATTTCTGCTACATCACAAGGAGTTTAGTTGCTTTTGCTACCTTTTTTCAGCCTGTCTAAACATGTAGAGCGAAGTGTTCATTCTAGAGAATACCTCTTAGAAGTTCATAGTGTAACCATTTTCCCCAGTGTAATTTGTTTGATTAAATGAAATTGTTTGAAAAAATAAGAAAACAGAACTAATATAAGAAAACATCCCCACATGTGCGCACACACATGTATGTATACACATCCACAACACACTTACATGGAAGCCTTTTGGAAAGTATTTGTAGTACACAATTTAAAAGTGTGGCCTTAAGCTACATAACTTGGACATATGTGAGAAATAGTTTCATGCTCTTACAGTTTCTCTGTAGCTTTCTGTCCCTTCTTAAATAATCTATCTGTGACAAACACGATGCTGTGCAGATTTCTATGAGGTTTACTTCGTTGAGGAGCGCTCAGTATTTGATGTGTTATGTTGTTTTCAGTGGACCAGGAGCACCACTTTCAAGACAAATATTTATTTTATCGATTTTTGGATGATGAGCGTGAAGATGCCCCTTTGCCAACTGAGGAAGAGAAAAAGGAGTGTGATGAGGAGCTACAGGATACTATGCTGCTTCTCTCTCAGATTGGGCCAGATGCTCATATGAGGATGATTCTCAGGAAACCGTAAGCAGAATAATGAGTTAATATTATGGGTCTTCCTTGTGACATGGAAACAAGAAAAACCTACATTTATTATCAGCCTTTTTTTCAGCCAGATTTATAGTGACTTCAAAGCAACCAGTATAAACCTGTTTGACCCTCCATTGAAGGCAAGCATTAAGCAGGTAGTGTTTAGTGGCCGCGGCAGACATATTTTACTGCTAATTAAATGCACTGAGAAGAAGAAATTACTGAAGCCCACCTTCACTGAAGATTTACTTGTAAAGGGCCATTCAACACAGGCAAGTACCCAGGGCTGGATCCTGCTACTTTGAGGCCATTGGCAAAGTTTGTCTTTGCTATGGGATAGGAGTGGGCCCTGCCTACAGTGTGAGAACATTTTATATAGTAAAAGATTTTTGAATCACCTAACACAAGTGCTTGCTCCTGTTCTGTTTCCATCTGTATCCTTTCCTGGCTCCATTCTTGTCCCTGTGTTGTGTTTAGATGATAAGCTCATCTTGACAGCACTTTTCCAAAAACTCCCTAAAAGCATTGAATTTCAAAAAGTGCCATCAGACACTTATGCTTATAAAAACAGGAAACACTGCCATGCAGCAATAGTTTTGAAGTATACATTCTGTTTCTTCTGCTTATTAGAGGTCTAGTCAACACAACCAAAGGAGCACTTGCTCTCTGTCACACAAAATACGTGGGCAAGCCAGACCGAGAGCATGGTGTTTCCATATAACCTTAGGGAGTCATGGAACTGAGGTCTTGTTTCCTTGCAGACATATCCTGTGCCTTTTCCACTGAGGAGCAAAAGAGTGAGCTCTTGCACCTCTGAGCAGACACCGGTCATTAGGAGACTGAGCAATGCTTTGGGTGCTTGGGACCCTGCTCCTCTGCACGCTCTCGTTTGCCTCAGGCCAACTGAGCAGGTCACCTCTTGGAGAATTTCCCCTTAGGTTATCGTGGGTTTTGGCTGCCTACTACATTTGCTTTCTGTCATGTCTTTCAGAGCAGCAAGTGTGAGTTTACCCTAGCAGGATAAATGTTGATTATCATCTGGACTGCTTACAGAGAGCTGAAAGGCTGGAAGGATGCTGTGGAAAGTACTGCTCTCCTCTCTGTGTCATCACTTGAACAGCATCACCTGAAAGAATACTAATAGGAGATGCTTTATGGAATATAGTGAGGAGAAAGAGGTTTTCTCTAGACTGATATTCACCTGATATCTTCCCCTATCCCTTAAAGTGCTTATTTTTGCAGCCCTTTGCTCATTGAAGTAAGCTTGTACTGCCAGGGACCACATTAATTACTCTTCTAGTATTCAGTTTACATACATAATGATTTTGCTAGCTGAAAATCCTCCCTGGACTGAGCTGCAGCAAAGCTGTTAAAATCTCCATGAATCCTCAGAGTCCTGCTAGTTTTGACTAGACACTGTTACGGCTGCCAAAAGTTCAAAGGAATTGTCAAGGCTTCAGAGATGCTGACTCCAGCTGACCTGAGCAGGACCCACAATTTTCAAACCAACACAGCTGCATTTTGTAACAGTAACCATTTCCAGAGAGGTTGCAGAACTCAGATAATTACCCTGAAAGAAATAAGACAATATTCTTTGATGAGAAGATTACTTTGAGAATTTGATTGTATAATGAAGCTGTTGCTTTGAAAGGTACTTTCTATTGTTCGAAATCTGAAAATCTCTAACAAAAAGTGTCACTTGTTTTGACAGCCAACTTAAAAAATTCTCTGTTTATTACATTAACTGCAGCATTTTAACTGTCAAACTGTGAAAGAATGTTCTATAGTTTAAAAAACAGAATAGAGCTCAGGGAAATTTTTGGCAGGCTCTTGTTGCTATTGTGTTTTTTTTTTTCCCTTTGGAAACACATATACTGAATGTGAAAATAGCTTTTTGTGAAGTAGCAAACACAGCTCTCTGCTCCTTATAATGGCTGGAGCACAGGTGCAGACCTTGCTCAAGTCCCTGTAAAAATTACTGTAGAATTAATATAGCTCCTCCTGAAGTGTTTCCACCCTTCAGTATGAAAATATGTCCTGATAGTAAACCCTAATTGAACAGGATGCTGTAACACAAAGCTAAACACAATAATAACAGGAGTCTTTAAAGAAAGAGTTATATTCATCAGACAACAGTATTTAGCTCAGATGATGTAATGGATTACATTCTTTTTTAATGCCCTAGCCTTAATAAGTTAGCAGTGTGACTGAAATCATAAATCTGTGTTACATATTCTTGGTGGCTTCACTTAGCCCATTTTTTTCTCAGTAGAGAGCATTTGACACGTAATCACAATGTTGTGGGGTCTCTGATCTTTTCCCTTGTTCTTATTATCTGAGAATTTTCTGGTTAGCTGTATAATAAAAATAATCAATGATACTGCTTGGACATACATGGCTTATCAATGGCAAAATACTATGTTATTGTCAACATCTTAGTCACAGAGAAGCTCAATGTCTCTGACCTTGGTAAATTCTCCAAACACTGAACAGTTTTTATTGATCACTTAATATCACCTGAGTTCTGTCCATTAATGTGTACCCTCGTTCCCTACCTATTCCATTTATTATCCGCTCTATAACCAGCTATTGCTGTTAGAATGTGTCCCCTGCAGAAACTAGGTCTTTACACAGCAGGATCCTACAAATCAACATCAGTGGGTCACCACACAGGTTTTAAAGACACAGTGATGCCTAATATCTCTCCACGTGACATCTGGAGGAGCAGAAGTAAAGACTAGGTACAGATATCCACTACAGATTGTCAGTCCTTCCAGTGTGCTAACGTAGGAAGCAAATGGACATGCTGAAAGAAGAGTGTATCCTTTTGTCTTGACAGAGATCTGATAGTAAGACCTCATCCTTTTATGTTTTGATTTAATATAGAAATTTGTTAATTTGTTACACTATGTTTTCCAAGACATGCTGATTTTGCAAGCATGTAATAAAATTAAAGTCGCTACTTCCCTATTATTTCTTTAAATCCTTACTTTTTGTTTGCTAGCTAGCACTGGCTTAGTTTTATGCTGTACTTAATTAAGCTGCCCTGCATAAATCGCTACGAGTGTCAGCCTTGTAACTTCAAGCCAGATTTAGAAATAGTAGAGTAGTTTGAGTCACTAGAGGGCATAGCAGTACCAAACCAATTTCTGTTTTTCCCTTAACAGTTTATTCGATTCAGTATGAGAAAAGAGTAATTTCATCCAAAATGGGTTTTTGTCTAAATTTGTCTTTAATCTGGGTAATAATAAATGCATGACATTAGTAAGTGAAGAACAGAAGAAAAATAAAGCTTGCTTAGCAGAGATGTCAGTCGTCCTTATGTTTTCTGTGACTTCTTCTGTGACTTTCATCCAAAAGAAGTCTCCATCAATCTACTTTTGTAAAAAGATGCAGTATAACTCCAGTGACACAACTGGGTACTCCCTGTGCCTCACACAGGATGTAGACAGACTTTTGAATCAGGAGGTGACAGAAAACCTGTACAGCACAGTATTTCTTCATATGGCTTTCCTGATCCTCTGTGTGCTAGTCTCCTGTAATACTGACATTTTAGGAGGAAAGCTTCTATCAGAAAGGTTCATTGTAGTTTTTCTTTTAGGGCTGTCCAAACATTCAACTGTGCTATTAATTCTTTTGCCACCACACATTGCAGACAGCAGGGCTTGGAGCTGTGCTTGTTGTAATGGTGGAGCATATAAATCTTCTCATTTGCAACTCCTGCCCCCAGACTGGACTTCCTGTATCTCATTTCCTCACATTTAAATTTATCCTCTCCATTATGTGTTTGTTGATCTTTTCTTCTGTTCTTTGCCCACTGAATTAGTTACTTGTAATCTGCTTTTCACAAATCTAAACCATATTGTTTGGAAGGATTTAGTCCTATGAAAGTAGCTTGCAATAATGCTTTAAAGGAAATTTTTTTTTCCTGTGCGTGTCCGTATGTCACTGCAATGTGCTGTCTGAAATTATATGACAGGAGAATTTGTCCTTTTAGAAAATAATGTTGTATTAGATACTGTAACTGAAGAAAATCTTGTGAGTGGGAAAAAGATTGGGAGTTACTCACAAGTTCTACAACTCCTCCCATGTGCTGTTTATTAGATCCTTCAAAGCATCTCTGACACACTGCAGTCCTCATAGTATTTGTGTCCTTCTTTAGCAATCAGAAAATTTTGTGTAGGTTTCAGAAATGCAATTATTTCAGGCACAGTGCCAGCCTCCTTACTTCTTGTGCTAGAGAAGAATTATTCCTTCATCGGTGCATGCTTCTCGGTAATGGCAGCTTCTTGTGTTTTTCAGTGAGAGAAACTTAAATTACTGAGTGGTTCTTATTTACCTTTGTGGCTAAACAGCAGCACTCAGCATTAACTGTAGAGCAGTTGTCCGCTATCCTCCAAGATGCACTGCTGCATCTCCAGTTTGTTCAGCAGAAATTCACACACTCCTTTACAAACCACTACTACTGTCTGTTTGCTACAACTAATTAGTGCTGCACGTGAAGAATAGTGCATGCCCCACACTCAGGAGTCCTTTTGAAAGGAACAAATCTTTATGTACCATTTCTGATTTATGTGACCATTTTATACATATATAGAACACTTGATTTAATCAGAAAAGCTGCCTAATCAGGATCTCTCTAAGGTGGTTGCCATGGCTGCTGCTCAGTGTCATTCAGGTAGCATTCACAGAGCTTCCATCCTTTGTGTGTTTCAGTCCTCCAGCCAGAAACATCACTCCATCCCTGTTTAGTGAGGATGTACCCTTCACTAGACAGTACAGCAGCATTTTGTGTTGTTCTGTCCTTCTCTGAAGTATTTATTTTGGTCGTTTATTGCATTTAGTTATCCTTTTTATCTTCTCTCTATAGCCCTGGCCAGAGAACTGTAGATGACTTGGAATTTATATATGAAGAACTTCTCCACATTAAGGCCTTATCTCATCTTTCTACCACAGTAAGTAATTTTAAAAATTATAACTCATCACCAGAAGGAAGGCTTAATTTTTACTTCTGGTGCTTTATTAATGTTGGAGAGCCTGTAACCATTTTTATTTATACTTTCATGCAAAGAATTTGTTCCATCTGTGAGAATCACCCAAGCACTGTGCAGGTGTAGGTTGTCTATTAGATACCAGATATAAATCACTTCAAGTATTTCTGCACAGCCCCTGTCTCTCTCACTTGGCACAGATGCCACTGTCTGGGTCCCTATCCGTGTGTAAATGAAGATACTGGTGCTACTGAATTTTGCAGAATTGGTTTCTTTAAGGAGTCTTGGCCTGAACTAGAAATCCAGAAATGACCCTTTAAAAGTTAAACGAAAGGTACTACCCAGGATAGACAGATACTGAGAGGGAGTGGAGAAAATTCTCGATACTGCAGACATAACCCAGAACAAAAAAATTTGAAACACAAAATATTTTCAGCTCAGAAAAACATCAGACTTGAGGTCAGAATTCACAGCAAGTAGCATATGGAACAAGTATGGCAAATGATGCAAACTGCAAAAAAAACTTGGCGTTTTGAAATACAGATGATTCAGTGTTTTTAGTAAGAATCTGGAAATGCAAGCTTATTACGTGCATCGTGAACTAAAGCAGAAGACAGAAACCGTGTCTAGCTTAGAGGAAATCTTCAGAGGAACAACAGACAGCATTGCTTCTATGAATCAGAAGATTAATGACCAATTGACTTGAAAGGAAATTGAATGTTTAATTTATTTTAAGTAAGGCATAATTCCTAAAGTAATAAGTTTTCTAGATATGCCACAAGCAGCAGAAAGTAAAATAGATAAAACTCAAGTCACGTGGTGGTGAACTAATCCCTGCTAGAGAAGCCTATGAAGTTAATGTACGAATTAAAAGCAATTATATAATACAGTGTTAAAAACAAGTCAAACTTTGGGCTTCATCAGGTGGATTCATTCACTACAAAGGCCAGTGACTGAAGCAACTGAGAAGACATCTGAGGACATAAAGGGATAGGAATGCTCTCTGCTATGTGCAGAACAGTGCTAATGGGATTGTATTTCCCATCCTTATGAAAGTGTCATTGCCTTTGAACAGAAGCTATAAAGGAGTTTGGTGAGCTAAGTGTTACAGAAGTCACAGTCCTGTGAGTGTGTTCACTGGTCAGTGTACTTTAAAAACCTGTCCAAACACTTCTGTTCATCTCTCTTCTTCTCCAGGCTGCAGACAGGGAGTGCTTCCCCTGATTGTCAGGAAGGAGTTCTAGGAGAGGTGGCTGATGTGGTATGTTTGTACTTGGTGCCTGAGCACCAAATTTGGGTGGGTGCCTATAAGTACATCAGTGCCCAGATTTTTCCACCCATCTTTGGAGATGCAGCCATCAGATTCTCGTCTGGATTGTCCAGAATTTGAGAGTTCCTTCCCAAGTCTTTCTTCGTGGCCTAATTTTTTTATTTTTTTTTTTAATTTAAACAACTCAGACAGTGGTGTGAAAATACTACTAGTAAATACATGTTGACCCAGCTTTTGATCTGTATTTGGCATGGTTAAATTATACAGTAGTACCTCTGAAAAATGGCTTGTCACCAGCTGACATTCTCCAAATACATGAATCCTGCTGCTTGGAAATTGGCCTCCAAGTCCTTGGAGACTTGTGGTTGTATGAAGAGAGACATAAAGCACACAGAAGAGCTCAGGATCACATGAGATTCGCAGTGCTACTGCTATTTTGTGGCAGTAACACAGTGTTTACAGTGACAAAAAGCGAGTGTGAGCCGTGTCTCACTAGAGACAACTGCCCAGTCAGTCAGAGCTAATCACACCAGGGCAAAGCAAACCCAGCGAGGAGCAGGCTGGCACCAAGGGCACTGTCACCTTCTCCAGTTCCTAGAAGAGGTAGTGAGCTGGATGCTTTGCCTGGGAAGCTGTCAGGCAGAGGGGAGACTCAGCAGGTCCAGATGACTGTGCCTCACCGCTTGACGCAGCAGAAGCAGACAGGGTTACATCAGGAAGGGGAAGATACTGATTTCTCAGGAAAAAAGAGGAGTACTTCCATGGAGTAATTGACAATCACTAGCTGTCTTCTGTAACAGATTAACTATTACCATTTGAAACTTTCTGTCTTGTTAAATGATGATGATAATTTCACGTGTGTGTGTACAAAGAAAGATGTGGAGACTCCTACCTTAAAGATGCCCTTGCCTGAGCCATTTAGAGCCAGGAAATGTAGCTCTGTAAAGCCAATCAATAGGAATTAGATCAAGTGAAGCAGACCAATGACTGATCAATGGTGCAGAGGGAAGGAAAGTACAACGGGGCTATGTTATGTGACCTCATCACCAGGAGGAATGAGATATATGTAACAGCTATAATTTCTCTCTCTATTTTAAGGTAAAACGAGAATTAGCAGGTGTCCTCATTTTTGAGTCACATCCCAAAGCAGGAACAGTCCGTAAGTAAATGGAGTTCTGTCAGATCTTCTTTCTTACCTGTGCCATGAACATTTAAGTTCCTAATGTTTAAATGACAAGAGCAAAACTTAGATGCATTCTTCAGACTTGATTGTCACTTAGTGTTTAAAACCTAGAGTAATAAATGTTAGTTTAGTCTATTGCCAAATGCAGGGACAATACCAAAATTAATTCTGTATCCTTGGTTAAGCGTATGTATCACCTACAATTTGGGCGTGTTTTTATCTAGAGTTTTTGGTTTGACCAATCTCTATTTAAAATGTATTTTAATATAATCCTGTATTAAAAAAAAAAACTTCCTGCACAAAATAAAGGATTTAAAATTATAGATTACTCAGACATGTTAATACTGAGGAGTTGTAGCAAATTAATATTAAATTCACAGTCACTAGAGAACTAGGTTAGAACATAGTGCTACTGGTGGGATCCAATCTGTGTGCTAATTAGTAATTGATAACCTGACATGTATTGATAAAGTAGTTGTTGGAACGGTCATAGAAAAGAGAAGCAACTTTCACATCAATGTAATAAAATAACTACTATATAGGTATGAATTGTTTTTCTAAATTCTGAAGGAAATTGCTTTTTAAAATCGTAGTATGCCCTTGTATAAGGTAGACATTTACATGACTATAGAGTTACCTTGAATTTTATTGGGTGCAGAATCTGACCCATTTGTATTTCGAATAACTATATTCTAACCATAAAATCTTTTCTCTGTCTTGTAGTATTTAATCAGGGAGAAGAAGGTACTTCTTGGTACATTATCCTAAAGGGATCAGTAAACGTAGTCATTTATGGCAAGGTATTTTTTTCAGAAGCTATTTTATATGATTGTTATTATTGAAATTGTAAGAATAAACTTTGAAGGAATACAGTTTAATTTAGAGCAAAATTGCTTTGTCTGACAAAACAAAGAGAATGTAATTTTATTAAGCAAAGATCCAGTGGTTTCACTGATTATACTTCCAGTAGATTGCTCTATAATTTTGGGATATGTTACACGGTTTCTGAATATAATCCATCCGAGTTACATCAGTATCTTTAGGACAAAGTAATTTGCTGGAATTTGGTGAATTGCCAGACTTCTGTCTCATGGGGGTTTTGCCCCATCCCTGTACTGCTGTGTTGTCGTGACTTTGGATGACTAACTGTTCTCATGCATGTCTGATAAAAGTACTGCTTTGTGACTAGTGGTTCTCAGATTGGATAAACCTCTTCCAAATTCATGCCAGCTCTTCATTTTAGTTAAGCTGTAGACCAAAAAGCATCTTTATTAAATTTCCTGTTTATGTGAGAGATTTTTCAAGGCAAGAAGGCAGATCTTGGTACACAGGAATCCCTTGAGTCTTTAAAACCCCTACTTCTCTATTGATTTCTCATTCAGTGACTGAGAATTCTCCATTTGAAAACAAAGCATTTCACCAAAATCTAGCACAGGGGCCCTGGTGCTAAGTCTGTTCCTAAGTAACACATATTTAGCCATGTTTTCTACATCACTGGGTGGGCCAGATCCTCTCTTAGTGTAAATTGAAGGAAATGGAGCACTGCTCATGTACAACAGCTGGAGATGCGTTGTTCTATTTTACTTCTGCAAACTCGATTTCATTTTTTAGGGCCTCTGTAAACAAAATATTCAACAACTTTCTGTCTTCAGCAGGATGAGAAGAGTCCCTCAAGCTGAATGTAATTTCAGAGAACAAGCAGATTCTTTTCTGTTCTTGCCTCTCTTTAGTAATAGTAATAACCAGCTATCAAGTATTGTTTCCTAGTCATTATTTTGGCTGTTGATTTCCTGCCAAATAGATTTGTTTTGGTATTTGATTGTGAAGTCCAGTGTTTGTACAAGGACTTTCAATAGAATCCAGAGTAATGATGGGTTTCTGCATGTAAATGTTTTGCTCTGTGCAGGGTGTGGTATGTACTCTACACGAAGGAGATGATTTTGGCAAGTTAGCACTTGTGAATGATGCTCCCAGAGCAGCATCCATTGTTCTGCGGGAAGACAACTGCCACTTCTTGAGGGTAGATAAGGAGGACTTCAACAGGATCCTTAGGGTAAGAGTGGGAAGGGCTGCCCTCACAGTGTGATACCAGAACTTGCAAGTTTTTCTAGAGGCTGTCATTTCTATAAATATATTGATATTAATAACCTTGTTCGTAGTATGCCTGATTGTGGAACAGAGATGTGACACTCTAGAAGGTCAGATAAAGAATATGTTCATCACCTTTCCTCTCTCTGTTCCCAGCTCAGACATGGAAATGCGACCAAATGGAATCTTTTGTCTCTCACATTCTGTGATCTAGCATTTGCCCTGCTAAGTTTTTCCTTATACTGCCCAGGATTTCTTGGTGATATTCCATCCAAATATTGAAAAAAAACAAAATCACCCCTTCTCCCACATAGGTCAGTGTCAGGTACCTTAAACTCAAGAGTTTCAAGGCAGAATCAAGTGGCAAATGGAGTAAGTTACAGATATCTTTACACAGATGTCTTTATCAGAGAACTCTAGAAAGATATTTCCAGACTAATGTTACAGTTACTCACTTTGGGGTAAATGTGTTCCAAAGTCCAACTGTAATTCTGTAAATTCAGGCTATTTCGTGGTCATTCATAGTAGAGGAAGTCAAAACTAGAATCATCCTGTATTTGAACCTATATATGGCCAGTATTGCAGCACTAAAACCAGGCCAGAAGGGGTACTCCACTAGAAAAATTACTCGTGGTTACTGTACAAAAGGGAATGAGGATCTCTTTGGCAGTAAGGTTGGGTTGGCTGTGGAGACTTAGAAGTGATTAAGTTTTGGTCTATACTTCAAAGAAGATCCAAGTCCATGGTCTTACTAATTTTTACCTGTGTTTTTTGAATGCACATGATACTTAATTTTTTTCTTTTTCTACTATGAGTGAGCTGGTAGTAGAAAATGAACAGTTTACTAAGCTAAGATTTCCTATTCTTAAATGCTATTTTATTTTCCTTTTTTTTTTTAATTTTAGAGGAAAGTCAGATTGTAGAAAATAGTGTTCATACAGAAGTGGGGATAGAGATTACATTACATACGGCAAGTTGTGGAGAGACTGGTTTTCAGCAAACTTTTTTTAATTTGACATCTCCATAAAATGGAAATTTTTAACATAGTTCTTGCTCTAGTCTCTCCCACAGTTCTCTGCTTCTTACCTCAGTGGCAGTGCTTCCTTCTTGATTCTGCCTATGAGGAAAACAGAATAAAGACAGATAAATACAGAGGAAAGAACTAACACCAGTCTTTTGTGTTTGAAAGTCATGCAGTTTGTTAGAGTAACTAATCAGCCAAATCAGGTACAGCCACATTTATTAAAAGTAACTTGTCTTGCAGGATGTGGAAGCAAATACAGTAAGACTCAAAGAACATGACCAAGATGTCTTGGTGTTGGAGAAGATCCCAGCAGGAAACAGAATTTCTAATCAAGGAAATTCACAGCCACAGCACAAGTATGTTTTCATTCAGTAGTGCAAATGTCAGACAATTATTAACCTTTTTAAATGGTACTATTATCCAAACAATAGCATATTCCCTTTCGGTGGAAGACTGCAGTGCCTATGAAGTTCTCTTTTTTTAGTCATCAGCACATGCCCCATACTCAATAATATATCCATTTCTAGCAGCATACCAGCTCGATGTCTTTGCACAGTAATTCCCTAAAGATCTCAGTGTAAATACTTACCTCAAGCAATAGCTTCCAAATAGACTAAGCATGGAGATTGATGAAACCCTGTTAATCTGAGTTACTGTGTAAAAGATGTGAGGAAAATACATTGTTTTATTGTTAAGTACAGATATTTTTATTTTGTATTTTGAGCTCTAGATGCTTATAAGAGTTCGCTATGCATAATTTATATACAAAACAAAGATCTCATGCAATGAAAGTTGCAGAGGTTATCTCACAGAATAGTTTAGCACTGTAATAACAATATTAACTATATTTTCCTTTCTTACTGAAAGGGAAGAAGTACAATTCTGTTTGGATACTACTGTGATAAGAGTAGAGTTAAGGCTATTATCATTCCAAACTTTGGTAAAACCCCTAAAGGCTTTTTTCAATGTGTTATTTGCAAATGGATACACAATTTTCTTTAGAAGCATTCAAACAATTTCAACAAGTTTTGAATCCTTTACCCTGAACCTCACTTTCTGTCAAAAAAGAGCCAATTTATTGTGCAGTATTTTGGGTACAGTTTTTATCTCATCTGGGATTTCATATAGTTATTTTATCTGCGTAACTGAATGCAGAGATTTATAAAGATCTGTGAAGGTTGGATAAACCATTCCTTGCATTTTATGTACATATTTCACACTTTTCAGAAACTATTTCATCTATCACTTTATCTATTAAAACATCTAGAAAAACAATCTATGCTACCAGGTAAACGTGTACTCTTACACAAGTTTAATTTTCTCTAAATGAGAGGAACTTGGCTGTAGCCAGTGGATTTGCATCACCAACTGCAATGCACAGCAACTTGGTCATTTAAATCCCTTTTAATGAGACTTTTTTCATGCTTCCAAAAGTGAAAGTTCCATTTGAACATTTTGAAACGCTGCCTTCCTTGCAAACTCTATGCACCAGCATTACTTGCATTATTTAACACTTTCTTTTTCAGAATTTGATAACAATAACCAGAGACATTTATGGTAAATGGTTAAGTTAGGCTGTATTTTGGGTCTTACATTCCAGGAATATTTTCAGGTAAAGCTCAGAATTTCATTTCTGTAAATATTTTACTCATTTGGTCAGGTTTTGAGTACTATAAATGTGCCAGCAAGGCAGCTTTTGCTGATAACTATGACCAATAGACTTAAGTTACCCAAAAGGGGAAGTTACCCTGGAAGGTTCACTGCTTTTCACCGGTTGGATTACTTTGTTAATACTGTGTTGGCAGTGTCTTCATGTTTAGAGCTTCAAAGTGAGTTCACTGGGTTTGAGGACAACATTTCTTTTCTTAGTAAATGGAGTAAGTGGCTACGTTTATGTTTGAGAGTCCAAACCAAAATTACCAATGTTTCTTGATTTCCAGAATGTGTTACTGGAATGTTAGTCAAGGGTTCAGTACCTTTGAAAGTGACTGCCCAAAAGAGGAGCTTAACAGGCACCTCTTATCAGGAAGAAACCAATATTCTCATCTTGGCCTTGGGGAAAACTCCACTTTGGGTGCAGATCCTCTTGCTTACAGTTCGGATTCCCCTGCCTCCTCTTCGGAGGAGACAGAGCTCCTACGCAGCTCCCCGAGCTGTGCTTTCAAACAGTGACAGTTTTGCTTCGGAGGACTGGCTCTGAAGTTATCACTCCCAAGATCTAACTCTTTATGGGTGATCACACTCATGCAGGATGAATTCAGCAGCCCTGCAAGTCACTTCACTGTTCATTTTCACTTTCATATTCAGAGTACAGCAACCTGTGATTTTTCTGCTTCACTCACTTAGATACTTGGTTAGTATCTCTGTGAGAATGTGCAGTGGCTTAACAAGTGTTTGTGTTCTTGGGACATCAATACAGTTCTTCCAAAGGGGTTGGCAGGTAAAAGAACTGTGACGGTCAGTGCTCAAAGTGAGGAGGAGCTCCCAGGAGCTCAGCTCCACCACTTATTTCTCAGCAGGAGCAGAGTATCTTCACTTCTCAGGGTTTTTTCTTTCTTTTTTTTTCTTTTATTTTTTTTTAAGTTTCATACTTTATCAGCTGAATTCAAAAAAAAAAAAGAAAGAAAAAAAAGATGCAAAGATTGAAAGAATGGAGGGAAATATAAAAAAATCTGATCTGCGAGAAAAGAGAAAAAAAATATGACAGGACAAGTTTTCCAATATCATATGATAGTCTGCTGGTACTTAAAATCTTGCCAGTGTTTTTGCATGAAGCAGAAAAGCCTGTCTGTTGCACTAGTTCTCTCACCTCACTAGGTTAACTCCAGGAAGTGGTACAATCCTCAGCTGATCGACTTGAAATGCTTCCTTACTTCAGCTATGCAAGGCATTGCCCAGTTTGAAGACACAGCGTGCTATTTCGTTATCTTCCCCCACCTTCTCAGACCAACCTCTATCAGTGATGCTGAGGGAAATTGTTTCCTTGCTCTGACACTGATACACACCAGTTCTTATTTCAGGCTCATAGTGAGCCTATTAAGATCCTTTAATGACTGCAAGTTGCTGTTGTTACTTAGATATATATTCTCAGTGGAGGAGCATTTCTGCTTGTACTTCTCTGTGTTTGGACCATTGCAGCTCTGCTGATTGCAGTGTAACCGTGGTGGTGTTAAACTGAAGTACTTGTGTGAGGAGGGGGCTGTCTCTCACCCCTGGGCAGGGTGGAGAGTGTTACTATTCCTAGGTTTATGGGGGGGATGCCAGCAAACATTGCGGGTGGTTTTGTCCTAAGCACACCGAGATTCTGGTCAGAGCAGGTGTTAGCACTCTGGCACACAGCAGCACAGCAGTCCTGATCTTCTTGCTGGTACATAATTATTTCTTGATTAGCTCTTTTGGCTATGAGATGCTAACTGCTCCTTTCCCTCCCTCAGGTATATTGTGATGTCAGGAACCCCAGAGAAAATTTTGGAGCACTTTCTAGAAACCATGCGCCTTGAAGCAACTTTAAATGAAGCAACAGGTATCTACATGGCAGAAGCTGTTTTATTATTACCCCATAGGATGGACTTGCTGGGGGAACCCTGCAATGTGATGCTTTGAAAAGCACCTAGTGGTAGTTTTTCCCAGAGCAGTCTACTGCTCTGAAACAACCCGAAGAAAATTAAGGAAATCCAGAATTAAAAATAGCAATCCAATTTTCCAAGCCTGCTCTATTGTATTTGTACTTTAAGGTCATAGTAGAACAGCAAAATCCTCCAAGGTGCCAGACCACCAGTTACAACTTTAATTAGGCCTGGACTAACTTTAACTATAAAGACAACTTTAACTATAAGGCCTGGACAGAGCACCCCGTTGGTAATGGTACTTCTTGTTCTGGAGGTCGCTTTAATACTGTGAGATAGCTTGATACCTCCAGACATTACATTGTGCTAGTATAAGTACTCTCAAATCTTCACTTCACATTTAAAGTATCACAATTTAAATTTTGTGTTCGTGATACTTTCCCATGTGCAGGAAAAAAGAACTGTTAGTCAAAGGAGAAGAACTCAGCACAGCATGGGCCAAGTCCCAAGAATGCAGGTTGCTGCATCTGCACTTAATAGGCCGCTTTTCATGAGTGTAAAGAAAACAGAGAATTTACATCTAGGGATATAGATATTTGCAGACTTACATTTTAGTAAGTACTTTAATTTTTGAAAAGAGTCAGACGCAAAAACTCCTCATAATTCTGATAAAGTGATGCATAGACTTACATATTAAACTACATAACATTGCTTTTGCAAGTTCTTTTTGCACTGCAGATATCAGGTAAGTATATTATTAAAGTGATCTTAAATACAGTTAATCTGTTATTGACCTCATAGTATTGGAGAAACCTGTATAGTGGTCCATAAATGATGGAATAATTGAAAAATTACAGAAATCCTTTTAAAGTGTATGTTGTCATTACTTCAAAGACAAAAAAAAAGAAAGAGATCCTTTTCATAGATACATGTTTACTAGGATTGCAAGCAGAATATTGTTCTTCAGGCTTGCAGTTATATAATTACAAGTTTGACATTCACAGTATGCATATATTATATATTTTTCAAAAACAAATTATTTTCAAAATATTTTAAAACTTTTTGCCAAAACATCTAGTGACAAGATTGTTCCTATATCCCAATACTATACAATGTGTCACAATTCATAAAGTTATTTTTAGGATATAGGATCAAAGAATGCTGGAAAACTGAATTTTTTGTTTATGCATTCCTTTAATTTACGAGTATTTAAAAACCAGTTTGCTCTGGGTATTACATTAAAAAAAAGTGCCACGCTTCCAGAGGTGAGTTTTGTCAACAGAGAGGTACTTTCATATAGGAATTATACAAGTGGAAGCAATGATGTGATATTATATCGCACAGTTATCTTCATATTTCTTCTGCCGTCCCTCACAATGTTTGTGAATGTTTCTGTTATCTCAAAAGTTGCACTGTAGAAATTATACCCTGGGGTATTGTGTTCACTCGTTCTCAGTGATTCCATATAAGCCTGCCAAACTCATTCTGGCCTTTGCAGCCAGGCTTTATAAATCCTTCTTGTTGTCACAGATCCAAAGATCAGACAAACTGGGGTTTACACCAGCACTACCACAGGTCATTTTAGCAGAAAAAACTAACTTGCTGGGTTTTGCCAGAGAAAATGTCAGTCATATTGTTCATATACATTTTAATGTAAATGCAGCAGCTGTGAAACTTTTGAATCAAAATAACCCAGAAATTTGACTGTCCATTTACCTCTTTTAGGCATTCTACTCACTGCTAGGAAACCAGCAAAGAATGAAATTGTTTGCGTTCTCCTATGTAGGATATACTAAATGTGCTGCCTGGTGTGGTAACTCCTAAAGCCAAATGTTACAGCTCTTTTCAGGTACCCAGGTGCGAAAGGCCCAATTCTTCCTTGTGTAGACCTCTACACTTGTAGAGAAGTATATCCAAATACTTCACTTAAGCACAGATGTGGGGCTTTTTGCTGTGCCAGATTTCTCTTTGACACTGGCAAATGCCTGTTAACATAAGTGCAATAAAATTCATGCAGACAAGACTAAAAGCTTAATATTTTAGCTCGTATTTGTTCGTTACCCTTTTTTGTACCTAATGTCTACCGAGAAAGTGCAAAAAGGCGACTTTATTATCTGCAGAGGGCTAATAAGGTATTTCAGGTGAAAGAAAACTCATTCTTGAAATCCCCAAGCTGTTTGCAGAGGCTTAATGGACTGTTTTCTTTCTTTTCTTTTCACAGATTCTGTTTTAAATGATTTTATTATGATGCACTGTGTTTTTATGCCAAATAGTCAGCTCTGTCCAGCCTTGATGGCACAATATCCTTTTGTAAGAGAAAAGTTAAGTCTCTTTAGCTGGTTATACCTATCAGTGACAAAAGTGGAGCTTCCCTGTAGATCACATTACGTGGAGGCTGTGCCTTGTGAGTAGATTCTCAGTGTCTGACTAGCAGCTGTCTGTAGCTCAGCAGCTCTCAAATGGATAGTGCATAACCCATGATGAGATACAGTACAGACCATGACAACTGTATCTTTCCTGTGCTAATTACTGTTCCAAGGGAAGTAAATGTACTGTCCCTCCACCAGGTAAGTGAAATTACATAAAAGTTTGGGTTAAGCTTCCTGTATCCTTCCTGTCTTGGGTTTTGCTGAACTACAGCATCTACATTTTAAATGGGATAGTTATGTCTTGGTGATTTCAATGGTCCACTTTACAGACTGCAAACTGCAAACTGCCTCAAGCAAGAGGCTTGCCTGAACTTGTAGACTAATGGGTGAGTAGTTCCTAGGTGCTGTCCTAATAGTTATGAAAAAATAGTAATATTCTGTAATAACAGTCGATAGCAAATGCTAACAAACTGCAAGAAACTTCAATTGGATGTGATTACTAGGAGATGAAATCTTAATAGTGGAGAGCACTGAGAGCTGGGGGTGATTCTTGTACTCTCTGCATGTTTTACAGGAGTCTGTGAAATGTCCATCTGTCAGTTACTGGCAGATTATTTAGTTTGGGGAGCTGTTGGACACCGAGAGTTTTCCTTGTGCACAGTGACTTGAAGCTATCAAGGGACTGGGAACATCAAATAAACATATAATGTTTTCTGTTTTATAGAATTCTGACAGGGGTATAATAACTTCAGCTCCCTATTTATTTGTTTAGAATCACAATGGTGTGAAAGTGCTTTCCTTCAAGCTCAGTGGGGCGAATGACATTTGGGAAAGCTCACCTCCTGAAACCAGAAAATAGTGCATCATGTCCTTGTCTGGCAAGCTTGAGAATCCATTTGTATTACTCCTAGCGAGGAGAGTAATTGTTTTGGAAACCTTTGGACCCATGAAACTGGTCTGTAGAAGATTGTTCGCACACCTGAAACAAACACATTTCCTGAAACCACATTGTTTTGGGTATCAAAAGTATTACGGAATGTTGTTGCTGACAGCATTGAGAGGGGAAGAAAGGGCCGCACTTCTGATGTTTGGGGTTTTTTGTCCTGATTCATTTAGCTCATATTATTCAGTCAGCCCATTTGAGATTCAGGCTGCTCTATCCTCAGTTATGATTGAAGACCTCTATCCAATAACTGGGAAAATCTAACCCATAAGCAAAATGTACCTCATTGTTTATAGGGGAAAAGCTTTCCTGATAATCAAAGTTCAGGATAATCACACTTAAGGATGAATATTCACTTGTGATGAAATCTGTTCTGGAGAGGATGCTAAGACCATGGTCTTAAGTGGGTCATGGCAAGCATCATGCTAATTCTTTTCAGAGAGGAGCTGGAAGTAACTGGTATCCTACTGCTTTAGTGCTAGCTTTTCCTGGAGTTGAATTATTATTTATTTGGTCCATTCTGAATATGGAAAAGCTAACTGTGCTTTGTTGATTGTACCATTGAAATTTATTGTTAGAGTTGAAAGGTTCCTAACAAAGCTCATCTTTTTGGAGCAAAATCACTCTACAAAAGCATTTGCCAGTGCTGTGAGACTAAGGAGAGATTAGTTATGCTCAATGAGGAAATTAAAACAGAAAAAGAAAAAGAAGAAGGGTGATTCAGTCAACGACTTTTTGCTTCAGCTCCCACTTTTGAATCAAAACGTGTATTTTCCTACACCCACTTAGGATACTATTTTAGCTGGCAGCATGAAAGTATGAGTAGAGCTAGACCACTGAAGTGCTTTCAAGCATAGTACAGGGTGTAAATTATTTGGGTTTTCACTTCTTTTGCAGCAGTCATTTGTAAGTTATTTTAATCCTGAAAGGAATGGACAGGTGCACCATTTTGTCTAAGCAACATTATTGCTTGCTGTGGATTCCATGCTTGTGCTGTGCTGTCCTTTTGCACACCAAGTCTTTTACAATCATTAAAGTATATGTATCCTGCAATATTAAAAAAAATCACAGACTTCTGCTTTATAGGGAAGCAAAGGGTATGCTCCCCTGTCCTGGATCAGGATATAAGTCCTGTGTGTTGGACAAAGGCCCCTGTTTCCCTCTTCTTCACAGAATGGAAATGGACAAATTCTCAGAGCTCCAGCTTGTCAGAGGGAGGCAGGGCAAGGCCCCAGAGAAAACCCGAAATAGAGCAGCAGCTCCAAAAGTGCACTTGGGTTAGTGCAAGTGTGTGAGCATGTGTGCAGGGGTGCATCTTTAAAGGACCACTGTCTAATACTTAAAAAGTATAAACTCCTCTTTTCCTCTCTGTAGATGATAGTTCTTCAGCACATTTCTCTATGAGTGTTTTGCTAACCTCCTTTACCATCATGCCACCAAAAAAGTTTGCATTCTGTTGTAGCAATGATCTTGCACAGCTCCTGATATAGCTGAGTCTTCCAATGCAAGGAAGAGCAGCCTTCAGAATTGCTTCCACTTCTTAGCATATGCTAGAGAAAATTAGAAATATATGTATATATTGAGCTCTAACCATATTGGTGTTGATAAATATTTTGCAATTATCTGACTCTTGTTGCAAGTATACATCAATGGTTTATTTCTGATTGCAATCTGTAGTGAAGCTGCATCCTGAAGATCACATAAAAACGTGAGAACCCTTATTGACTTTCCCTGTGATAATGTTCATAAAAGAGAAATCAATAGAAATGAGCAGTAAAAATACAGAAAAATTACCAAGTGCCTGTGGTGAGTCAGTTAACAAGAAAATAAAAATACATTAAATAATTATAGTGTTGGAAAGGTAAATATGGCATGAGAAAAATGACTCAGTAGAATATTAAACTTGCTCCCCAGGACATTAGAGCACATAACTTACGATAAATTATTTACTTCTTATGACCTTCTAACTTACTTTCTCCCTTAATTGTACTGTCATGTTCAGTTCTCTACTCATTTTAAACCTTTCCAAATGAAATTAAAATGCAGATTTCTGAAAGTTTGTCAGTCAAATGAGTGCCCCAGTAACCCTGGTAGAATGTCAAATCTCTGCAGGGGCTTTGGGCAGCAGGACCATTTTGAAGTGTGATTTAATAGGTACTTTTCCACATTGCATTTTATTAATAGTATTGTTAGAGAAATTCTTCTAATTGAGAAGCTTAAAATAAATATCTTATATAATTAGTATTCCTCATTAATATTTTTATTTTCTAATTAGTATTTTAAAATATTTTGCAGCTGAAAGTGCATCTTGAAAGGATGCAAGGATGCTGGACTTGGCTGTGAGAGTGTTGGTATTTTAATGTTACATGTTATTATGTAACTGCGAATAGCATTACCATGACAATCCAGAATCAGAATTCTGGTAACTGGAAGCAAAGTTGAAGATGTAACTGCACTCATTCAGTACTTACTTCCCATTCAGCTGTCAGTTTATTTGGAACAGTTTAAATATATATTGTTAACTTTCTTTTCAGTGAGAAGTAGACACACAAATTGTCATATCCTGTTTCTTCTGGGGATACTTCATTTTCCCACAGGTTAAAGGCTCAAATTATCTCAATTTATTACCCATTGTGCCTTTATTTTTTTCTTGTTTTTTTCCTTTCACTAAATGTTACTTTGGCCTTTTACCTATTTGTCTATTTTTGTAATGTTGACACTTTGTCTTTAAAAAGGTCAATGAAATGACCTTATTGTTTATCACAAAATAACTTTCACAAAGTATTGTGTCCTAAATAGACTTTATTTGACATAGTGGAAATGTCTGATTTCTTCGTGACAATAAAGCTACTGCAAAATTTATTATTTTACCCTGTGTTTCTGTAGTCAGTTTAGGCTGTAAACGTCAAAGTCCCCCTCCCATAACGGGACTGAGGTTCATCTTGAGTTACAATAACTTGTAAAAACAAAAGGAGTAACACTGGTGCTTCATTCTGGTAGTCGTCTGCATAAATGGAAAATTTGAATTGTTAAACACAAAGTGTCATTTTTCTTTTTCTTCAACTGTTTCCAAAGAGGAACAAGGAGAAATGTCCTTCTTCAGTGTCCATGGTTAATCCTCTTTGTCATTCCAAGTGTTGTTTCTGCTCTGTTCCCCTACAGCAATCGTCTCTGTGGTGGAACTGTGATCATTCCTGTGCTCTTCAGAAAATTCACTTTTTACTTTTTAGTATGAACGTGAAGAGTTTGCAAATCATTATGCTAATGGATATCAGGATTCAGAAGTGTATATTGGAAAGTTATGTTTGAGCACCCTGAAAGTGGTTTGTTGGAAGTCAGTTGTTCGTGAATTCATACTGGGTTTGATATTTTCAATCACTGAATGTTTTCCTTGACACTGTGGCACCTATCATGCCCAGCCTTCTCAGGGTACAGAGCAGGAGAAAATGGATTATGCCCTCAACAATAAAAGGCGAGTCATTCGACTGGTTCTGCAGTGGGCGGCTTTATATGGAGATTTGCTGCAAGAAGATGAAGCAGCAATGGCCTTTTTGGAGGTATAAAGGAATCATTTTATCACTGTACTGAAAGGCAAGATAAGCTGAAAGCCTGTTCCCAGTGTGGAGAACTCTGTCATGAGCTGAAGTGAAATAGGTCACTTCAAAGTGCAAAGTCATAACTCTGTTTTCTCAGGTTTGGCTGCAGACAGTAAAGGCACCACATCAGTGCTTGAACCATTGCCAGCCTCTGGAGCTCTGAAAATACTGTTGCAGATCCCTCTCAAAGCACTGCATGGGTAGCTTGTGCTATAGCAGTAGCTGAATTTGCTTTTTCTAGTATTTCCTTGTGAACAGTTCAAGGGCTCTACAGGTTGAACTGGAGGGCTGTTTATGCCTACCTGAGGTGTGCCAGGAAAGAGCTGGAGGGCTGCCACTCTGCAGAACCAAAAATCCTTTCCATTTGAATGAAAGCTGTACTGCAGCTATTGGAACTTAGGATCTTTGTCTTCAGAACCCTTGTAAATTCTTTGTGGTAGCTGCCATATCCTTGGATTTCTAAGATAAGATGCAATGTCAATGTCATGTTAAATGGTCATGATTGCCATTCTTATTATGTATGGTGTTTATGGAACAGAATCCTATGTGTTACTGGCTGAATGAAAGTTCTTGTCCCAAAGAGCTCAAAACTGAATCTAAGAATTAGCAGAGGGGAATAAAGAGGGGCTTTAAGAATGGTAGACACCCCACAAGCCCACATGGGAAAGGTTTTCAAGCTTTGGAGATGACAGTCTCTCATTAGTCCAGAAGTTAAAGAACAATCACTAGTTGCAAGCACATAGATCCCTCTTTGGGACGATTTTATGTAGATCTGTCAGGAAGAGGTGTGAATAGGGTTTAAAAACGGGTGATACTGTAGTGGCTTAGAGTAGCTGAGAGGCAGTGACTCAGGAGCAAATGAAGCACTAAAGGCTACAACAGCAATAGATAAAACAACCTATCACACTAGATTATTTGTGAATTTTATAGCCTTTATCCTTGAGAGTCTAAAAATACAGGTTTTACACAAGCAGTGAGTGGTTACAGAGTGAGCTAAGGAGCCTCATCAGGCTTCCCTTCTGCATGTATAACTCTTGCTTTAAATCAGCTGGAGATAAACAAGTAGAAGTAATAGAGGGTTGGGCCCAGCATGTGTTCCTCTATGCAGATTATCATTCTTTATAATCATTAAGCTATCAGATGTCATCTCATAATCCTCTCTACTGAGTACTGCTCATTTACCCTTATAGTTATTTAAAGACTATTCTGTATCATTTACAGGAATTTTATGTATCTGTATCAGATGATACTAGAATGATTGCAGCACTAAAGGAGCAACTTCCAGAGCTAGAGAAAATTGTAAAGCAAATGTAAGCACAGTTTTTGCTTCTTCCCTTCCTCTGCCCTTTTTCTCAGTAAATTGATGAAGAAAATTTATTGGTTATGTCTATTAAAAAGCCATTTTGTGAATGACACTCAGTTATACAAAACTGAAAGTTTGCATGCAGGCTTATTTGAATTAATGTCTATGGCCCTCTTTTCCACATCATTCTTGCAAACACCAAACCCTCACTGAGAGGTTGACAGAAGCTTATTTCATGCTTACATGAACTTCGTATATTTTTTCTGCCTTGGTCATAGATTAACTGTGGTATCATCTAGTCTTTTCATATATAAATAGGATTATTTTGATATGCTAGTTTGACAAGTGATCCATGTTCTATAGGTGATTTTGTACACAAAATCTTCCAGGTAATATTTAATTATATATTCTATGCTTTACCTTTTTATAGTTCTGAAGAACCTAAAGCACCACAAAAGAAGGTAAGAAAATTTATTTGTCCATTTTATCAAGTAAAATCTTAAGCACAGTAAATTCATAAGCATCTCCTTTTTAGTAATCATGGATATATTAAAAAAACACATTGATAGATAGCTTTTAACATTGTCAAATTTTGCATTGCTACTCTTTTTCCTGCTGTTGATAAGAGACCTGTTGTAGTTCATGTATACCACGTTTATTCTTGCATTAATGTGAATCTCAATGGTTCATTTTCAGCACAAAGTTCTTCTGCAGCTATTCAACACAAGTGATGACAGAGCGCAGAAACGCCAGCCGATCAGGGGCAGTGATGAAGGTGAGTTCTTTCTCTGCTAAGTTTTCTTGAGCCACTGAGATCTGCATAAGTTTGTCTGTCTCAAAAAAAAAGGTCTAAAAAAACCTGGAAGTATCTACCTAGAAGTTTGAAGCCTGGCCTGAAGCAAACTTTCTTTGCTTTTGCTAGCCCAGTATTCTCCATCGTTGATTTGAGGTGCTCCTGGTCTTTTCCCTTAATTACTTGTGCTGTCAAGCACTGCTTCCTCAGAAGAAGATGTAAAAATCTTTAAAATAAAGAATGAACAATACAGGGAAGAACCAATAAGACACTGTACTGCAGGTAATGGCAGTGCAATAAAGAGTGGGAGCTGAAGGTCACGTTTGAGCCTCTGTCTCCCCTATGTAGTTTGAGCTAACATGTACAGCTGTTCCTTTGCACGGTAGGAGTGGAGCAGATAGTCATGCCGAGGACCATGGATCTAGCATCTGAGAATCTAGGCACACAGCCTAAAAACCAAAATCTGCTGATTTGCCCTGTTGCTGTTGTTTGATTCTCTGAAGAGATTAAGGTAAAATTTACAGCAGCGTATCAGAATGTCATTTTCAGATTACTGAGAAGGTACTCTTAATTGTTATTTTGTGGAACTTCATCACCTAAAACAGCTGCTTCTTCAACATGTTTGTTATTAAAGGATAGCTCTTGCTAATGAACAGCAGTAAAAACAAGGTAACAAAATGAGAAAGCTGAGAAAGCTGGTGGCATAAATCAGACCAATAGAAGAGCCATGTTAAAAGCTGGAACTAACTGCATATGAAGAGCAGACATCCTGCCAGGCATGCAGCTTCTGTTGCCCATAGTGGTGCTTCTTCTAGGCCTGCAAAGAGGGAAACAGTTCCTGCTGCCAGGAAATACTACCTCTTGTGTCTGTCTCAACAGACAGTAACTGCTCCTTTCATATGGCTGCACCTTTCTCATTCATGGGACAGGCATCTCACTAAACACTGAAAGTCCAAACTCCAAAACTCTGGGAAATCAGAGATTTCTATACTAGATATTGTAGAGCATCTGAGGAATGTGGAGCTATGTAGTGATTTATTGTTGCTTTGTTTCATTTGTGAGGAGTGGTTACTGAAGTGAAAGTAATTTGTACAGTAAATCTGTGGTTTTTACACGTGGAATAAACTGTGCAACATCTTTTTCTTTAGTTCTGTTTAAGGTGTACTGCATAGACCAAACCTACACCACTATCCGGGTGCCAGTGTCTTCTTCTGTGAAGGAAGTGATCAGTGCAGTAGCAGACAAGCTGGGCTCTGGAGAAGGCCTCATCATAGTAAAGATGAGTTCAGGAGGAGGTACTGTACTTGCATCATCTTAAACACTCCACAGTTACAGTGAAGCAGGATTTTTGGAGGGATTGAAAGACAAGTTCAGTCAATGTTTTATACCCATGTGCATGTTCAGCTAGTACACAAGTGCTCATTGAGAGGCAAGTCCTTCCTCTACTGCAGGCACAGACTGCAACTCACATGGGAGACAGGACAAATGGAAAAGATGTGTATTTGCATATTACAGAGCACAGGTACCCTGATTTTCCTTCACTGTTAGACTTGTAAGAGTTTTTTATCAACAGAAATAGAAGGTAAGCATGGATAAATTCATGCTAGACTTGGGAATCAGAAAACGCTGCAGTGCAAACACTGTGGCAGTGGTCGCTACCATTTTAGCTGCTCTGTCCATGCAAACCACTACAGAGCAACTTGGTGCCAAACACACTGACCTAGTGTTTGCAGAGGGTCAGGGATCAGCCCCCCTCACAGGCTGTGGAAATGTGAGAGTAACTGGAGAGTGAATTCTGCTGGAGAATTGGTGTTGCTCAAGTGCTTTGGTTGGGTATGACTGTGTGGAGACACACAGAGGTAATGAGAGCTATGTTGGAAGGCATTTTTGCAAACAGTGGTGCCTGCCAAAAATGGCTCACTTCCTTAGTACTGACACCAGGCAGCTTTACTTTTTGCAGCTGAAGCAATTTTTTATTGTCAGATTTGCTGACCACCAGCGCATGCTGGAAGAGACTGTTTTGTAAGTTACTTCATTATCTTTTCTTTACCTGTGATGTGATGCTCTTTTAGAAATGTTGTAAAGCATTTCCATCACCTGCTTAAGCAGTTACTGCCTTCCAGAGCAATTTCTGTTAGGAACAGCTCTCCAAATGCTTACAGCTCAGCAATAAATGAATGCACTCCCTAATTAGGCTTATTTTTTGCAGGTACTTTCTAGTGATAGCAGCACAGGCTTCTTGACCTGTCTGTACAGTTTGGGACTGGGATTCTGGTTCTCTAGGAGACTGGTTTGGGCTGAGCTTATCACATTTCTTCAATAAAGAGGATCTTGCTGTCTTCTATTCCGTATCCTGGACATTGGGTTGCTGAGCAAAATTTGTTCCCAGGAGAGTGATCTGTGCAGCTGGTGGATCAGTCCTGCTGTAAATTCTCTCTCTATGTAGTAAATAATAATTTGTTTCATTTTTACAGAAAAGGTTGTGCTCAAACCTCATGATGTTTCAGTGTTCACCACTCTGAGTGTTAATGGCCGGCTGTTTGCTTGCCCACGGGATCAGTTCGATTCATTGGTATGTATGTGTGCAGTGCCCAGGAACGTCAGGGCTTTGGTTTGTTTGAACACCTGGCCCTTTTTGCATTATCCACACTGGCGGTAAAAACTAGTGGCAACATTCACAACAAAGGGCTTCTCACACTGCAGTAGAATGAGCCCTGGAAATAAAACAAGCTAATGTTATTCCCTAAACTAGACCAGAAATCCATCCGGATGATCTACATAACAGAACTTGATCCCAGTACTCTCTCTGTCACACCGAGCATTTAGGAAGAGCTGAGTATTGTCACCAAGACATGCAGTAATTCTTCATTACAGAATTATCTCCTCAAAGTCATAGAGATATATTTTCTAAGATTGGTGTTATCAATTAAAGCATTCCGGAGATTTGATTCCAGGAACAAATCCCTTAAAATCTTGTATTTCTCATCCTCCACAAAATACTGTGTCAAAATCTGAGATAATTCTAAGTAGAATCACAGAAAATATTCCTGGTAGAAAGTCTGTTTTTTTCTTAGGTAGAATTGCTCATAAGTACTTACAGTTTATACAGTCATTCTAGCAATCTCCATGGGGTCTGCTTTTATAGAGTTTGATTTGACTGTACTTTTTGTTCCTTTTATTTCATTAAAAACAAATGTCATTGCCAAGTCATGTCAGCATGAACTCTATTACTCCTAGCCTTGTTTCAGCCTCCTGTATGCTTTTAACAAGCCACTTAGTATGTATGCCTGATTTCTTTTATGGATATGGTAAAATCTATGCTTTGCTGCTGCTTTCAATTTAGTAACCAGGGAATGCACATCCAGCATATGTAGTTCCATGCAGAGATACCTCTTGTTCAGCTTATTAAATTCTGGTGTTCCCTTAAGGTTAATTAATCCTGCCAAGTGGATACCCTCATGGGGCATGCTACTGTAAAGCAGGGGTGTTGCATCAGTACAACTGTGCTGGGTACTTATATATGGCTCTGCATTGTCTGTGTACACATAGCTTTGGCAGCAAATTGTCGGGCTTTCTGTGCCTTTTCCCTGTGCTATTTACCATGCATCAAGTACTCAAAATGCTGCAGAGAGCTCTAAGATACAGGGCTGCAATGTGCTACTTTTCATCAACTAGACTGAATTCAGTAAGAATTAGGGAAGTACATTCAGCACCTTAAAAATGGTCCTCAGCACTGCATAGCAAATTACAACCCCTTAGCAGCTGCATTTTTTCAAAGAGATACAAACAAATCAAAAAATGTTACAACCTTAGCTACCTCCCAGTTTAATCCTTTCACATTCCAATTTCTGGCTGCTGCCCATTCATGAACATTTATGCACATTGCATTTGGCAATTCCTATGTGAAAAATTGTTCTGGGTAGATGAATTTTCAAATATGCTGTGAGTTTGCATCTAAGTGCTTCTTTCCTAGCCTTGGAAAATATGTGTTTGTTATGGTAACAGCTATGTTGTGTTCATCTCCAAATGGGGGGAAAAAGACATCTTTCAATCTGTAGGCAATTCTCTTTCCACAGATTTCCACAAGTTAGAATTTTCTACACAAAGCTCCTGTACTTTTATTTCATATATTATCATAAACTAAAGAAGTTTTGTGTTTGTGCAAACCCCAATTCAAAGCAATCTGCGGTTTTTTATAAGATTAATGGCTGCCCTGATTTTTTTTAGAGAATACTTTTCTACTATTTTTTTAAATTATAGATGAAGCTTTTAAGGTGATAACATTCGTGATTTAGTTTAGTAATTTTTAATTAGTTTGTATTATGATGATAATTGAAAGGAAAGTTTTCCCTAGAAGAATTCATACAGCAACAAAGCTCCTACGCACTTTGTGTTACTGAGAAGGTGATTTGATGTATTAATCCAGTCAGACCTATTTCTGTTGCTATATTAGTACGCCGGCACGCTGGCCGGGCTGAGAGGGCAGCAGCTTGTCCAGGCGTGTTCAACACAAAGAGAAAACACCCTGTGGCACCTCGGTGCCTCGCTGCCTTGCTTCCCAGCCCGTGCGGTGGAAGGCACGGAGCCCAGCGTGCCTGGGGCTTGTGGATAGCCCGTGCGTGACCAGAAACAAATGAGCAGAGGTGGCCCTTCGGCCGGTGTTCCAAGGGTTTATTGCAGAACCTCCCTCGAAGGGGACCAGAAGTGAAGAGGACAAGATAGGAGACTGAGTGGGCTTTTAAGGGATACAGGGAAGGGGGCGGGGATGACATAGCAGTGACCTATAGGAAGAGGGGAAGGGCGGGACAGGTCTGGTTACCTTTGCTTAGGACCTGCTTTCACAGGAATTCAATGAGAGAAGCCATCCTCACAGAAGGGGGTTTTACTCTTTGGAACCAGCCCACCAAACCTCTTTTTCTGGGCTCTGTGGCCCCCTGGTTATTCTTGTGTTTGGTTCATTCACCACAACATGTTGCTAATATATTACTATTATATAATATATATGTATATTATATACTATACTATTTTTATATATATATACACTATTATATATAGTATATTATATATACAATTATATAAGAGAGGATTCATTTAGTAGGCTCATTTCTTATATTGCAGCATCTACATAAGATGTGTTGATCTGGCAGGCCCCAGTGAGTTCGTACTCAGGAAGGATCCTGTTGACAGTCCGTGCCTCCATCCTCCTGTGCCTAACAAAGGCGCTGGGGAGCTGCGAGCTGTGCGAGCTGTGCCGCCCTCTCCTGGGAGCGGAGCAAGCGACCCGCGCCGTCCCCGTCCCCGGCGGCCCTGCGGGTTGGACCCTCCCGTTCGCAAGCGGCTGCAGCGGCAGCATTTTAAAAGCGCTGGTTCAAACACTTCACCCTAATATGTGCAACAGACTACTTCAAATCTGACTTACTCTCAAGCCGTGTTTTAAATCTCTGTTTAGTACTTCACGTGTGTGCCAAATCGTAGGTCATGTCTCATTTATTGGATGACACAGAGGTGCCTTTCAAAAATGTTTTGTACTTGATTTTTCTCATAAGACTGTGTGTATATCATTTTAATTGGCCTAGCCAGGAATTTGCAATCACAAATTGTGCATCGCTATACTGTCAAAGAGAAAGTATGAGGTTTATTTTGTAAGTGATCAGATCTTGCAATCACTGCGATTTCTGAAGCATGCTGGAGGTAATGATTCTCATCATTAGAATCAGGAATATGTAAAAGTATTTGGCTTGTCCTTGGTGACCTAGTTATTTGTGTATGTGAAAAAGGAAACATAAAAGTTTTTTTGAAAGATCTATGGTCCTAAACAAACACACATGCTTTAGTTAGCACAATGTGTATTGTAGATTCAATTTTTAGAGCAATGTTAAAAATAGCACACTGAGAACAGTCTGGTTTATTTCCTTACAGTGTCTCTGAAGAGCTTTCAGAATTTTCCTGACTATCCTGTGCATACTGGATACTGATTTTGCACAGGGCTTCTCATTTCCTAATACCTGCCTGTGGTTAAAAGCAAATTTCAGTTTTACCGCAAATTTCAGTTTTACTGTTAGAAACATGATTAGGAAAGTGGTCACACTGAAAAAAAAAGTTAGAAACGTTATGGAAGTAAAGCACCAACCACACGATTTAGCACGTGTAAATATTTTATGATATTTTTCTGTGTGTAGGCACCATTACCAGAACAAGAAGGACCATCTACTGGTACAGTAGGAACGTTCGAACTGATGAGTTCCAAAGACCTAGCACATCAGATGACAATTTATGACTGGGAGCTCTTCAACTGTGTGCATGAGGTATGAGGGTCTATCTATTCAGCAGGTTAGAATCTGTTAGAAACTGTTTAATTGTACATTGTAGGTTTGTGCATTATTTCCAAAAGCTTCTCTAAGTTTGATTAACAAAAAATTCTACAATAAAGCCACCTACAAGTTTTGAAAGTATAAGACATTCGTAATTTCATAGGCTAAATAGAAAAATAAAGTTAAACTTCTTCTGGACATGTGCTGCTTGTTGAATTACTTTTGTTTGTATTAAGGTATTAAGCTATTTATATATAATCTTTAGTTATGCTTTTACTATGCCTCAGCTTTTGTATACTGGATTTGTAACCTGAATCCTTGTCATGTATGCAGCTATAAATGTAAACTGCAGAGGGAGTTTCAGGCTAGATACTTACCTGGTCATTCTTAGCCTCTTTCCTCTGTCCAAGAAATGCAACTTCAAAAAAAATTCCAAATGGTTTTCTCTTTCCTAGCTGGAATTGGTCTATCACACTTTCGGAAGGCACAATTTCAAAAAGACCACAGCAAATCTGGACTTATTTTTAAGAAGATTCAATGAAATTCAGTTCTGGGTGGTCACCGAGATTTGTCTTTGCTCTCAACTCAGCAAGCGTGTTCAGCTGTTAAAGAAATACATTAAGATAGCAGCCCAGTAAGTATGCAATCATATGGGAGCTGGAAGTGAAGTTCAGTATAGTCAATATGTTTTTATTTTCTCTTTTCAGAAAGCCACACAGAATAGAGGTTAAAACATTCTGTATTTGGTAATTCTGTCCATTTTCTTATAAGGCTGTATAGAACCTTATTAATATATATTCTTCTCTCCTGTGCTACTCTCCCTTGCTTCTTGATCTGTGATCTCTTAGGGCCATGTTTACACATCAAATTTGTGAGCAAATATATTTCGGTTCATTAGGAGAATCCTTCATTTACCCTTCCATACATTAGCAAATATTAGTATGTGAATTAGTAAATATTAACAAAATTGAACCTAATTTTCCTGAGAACAGAAATGTTTCTGGTGCTCCTAAGGAGAACTGTTCTTGGAATTGCCCTGTTTGGGAAAACTGAGAGGGGAGAGTAGAGAGATGTAGCGTGGAGATAATGACACTCATGTTACTTTCATTCTGTCGGGGATTTGCAGCAAGTTTGCTGATGATATGAAGTGTAGGGTCCTGCACCTGGGGAAGAGTAACCCCAAGTAGCAGCACAGGTTGGGGGCTGACCTACTAGAGAGCTGCTCTGCAGAGAGGGACTGGGACTCTTGGTAGATGACAGGGTGAGCAGGAGGCAGCAGTGGGCCCTGGGAGCAAGGAGGGCCAGTGGGATCCTGGGTGCATCAGGAAGAGTGTGGCCAGCAGGTCAAAAGAGGTGTTCCTCCCTCTCTATCCAGCCCTGGTGAGGCCACATATGGAAATCTGTGCCCGGTTCTGGGCTCCTCAGTACAAGAGAGGCAAGGAGCTACTGGAGAGGGTCCAGTGGAGGCCACAGAGATGATGAGGGGTCTGGAGCATCTCTCACAGGAGAGACTGCAAGAGCTGGGCCTGTTTAGTCTAGAGAAGAGTAGACTGAGAGGAGATCTCATCCATACATTCAAATACCTCAAAGGCTGGTGCCAAGAGTATATATAGTTCCAGACCCTCTTCAGTGGTACCTAGCAGCAGGATGAGGAGCAAGGGCCTTAAACTAAAACACAAGGAGTTTCACCTCAACATGAGGAATAACTTTGTGTTGAGGGTGGCAGAGCACTGGAACAGGCTGCCCAGTGGAGTCTCCCTGTCTACAGAGATATTGAAAACCCACCTGGACATGTTCCTGTGTCACCTGATTCAGGTGACCCTGCCTTGGCAGGAGGATAGGACTGGATGATCTCCAGAGGTCTCCTCCAACCCTAACGATTCTGTGATTCTGTGATTTTTTTTTCTAATACTTTTGTTTTAAAATGCAAAATACGAATGTTCTCTTTTGCTAACTGCTGGGTCTGAGATTGGATAGCAGGCATTCTTGCTGTCTTCCTTTATTCCTATCCAAATTTAAATTGTTTGGAACCTTCATGCCAGACATGTCAGCCTTGACTCCCTAAAGTCAAGGGCAGGGCAGTGACTGACTTCAGAGGGAGCAGGGGTATATCCATGCCCTGCATAGCTACAGATTTTTATCAGTTACACTCTCCCTCCCTTCCCAATTCATGATGTATTTATTGCATTCATTGCTGTCTGAATAAACAGTTTGCTGAGGTTTGTAGTGTTTGTCTACAGCTCTGGGCATCGTAACTAGAAGCCTTTAGGCAGTTCTACCAACAGAGAAATTATTACTTGCAGTTAAACCATGGGTTTTAACTTTTTTGCATCATTAAATGGAGTTGTGTAAAGGAAGAGATTACTGTTGCAGCTGTGATGCTGCCCTCCTCACAGTTAGTAATTGCACATGGCTGAAGTCTGTGTTCACGTCAAAACTGGGGTTCAGCGTGGTCCTTCCTGCAGGGCACCCGGCTCTGCAAGTACCAGCTTCCTTCTGGGAGCTACTTTGGGCCCTGTGTTTGGATTACGGTTGGACGAAGCCGAAGGCTTTAAAAATCTAGTGGTGGGCATGCAGGATCAGTTTTATATTTAGAACAGAGGACAGAATTTACCTCTTTAGTTTCTAAAAATACTCGGGCCGCATATTCCATTATCTCACTGCAGAGCACAGGAGCGGGAAGCAGCTGCCGGCCTGGCGGGCTGTGCCCAGGAGAGGGCAGTGGCACCCGCACAGACCTCGGGGTCTGGCCTGATCTCAGGCTTGAAATGGGAAAATGTTGAAATGTGGTCATTAAGATACAATAATAATGGCCATAAACACTTGAAATCAAGTATCCTAAAAATTACAGCTAAATATCTCCTTAATAAACTGCCCTAGCCCGTGAGTTCCTCGGAGTCATGGGTTTAATCTTGTGCTATTTACAACAGCCTGACAACCTCCTGTTTACTTCCATGTTTCTGGTATCACTACAATGCTAAAAATAAATAGCTAAAAGCGGTCTGCTGTGCTGAGTCCTCTTTGTCTCCTAAAAGCAGAGAAATCCGAAGCACAAGATTTTCCTCTGTACAAACCAAGAGGGCAGGTTTAATTGCAGCCGCTGGTAAGGCACGGGGAAGTTTTGCCAGGCTGCTGCCCTCTGTGCAGTGCTGCCATGGTAACAGCTGCTACACATGCACTAAAACAAACACAGAGTGCACCAAAGTTAGAGGGGAGAAAAAGCCCAGACCTTGAAGCAGTATCTTTGAGGAAGTTTTGCCTGTGAAGATCCTTGAGACCTAATGAGAACTTTACCCTACCTAGAAGTACTAGACTCATTAGAAAAGTGTTCAGGGAGAACAGCTCAGTGCTGCACTATTAATCTTAGGCATGACTGGTGGTAACGAGATGCCTTGCACGTACCCATTTTCAAAGATAACTGCTACTGAGAAGCTTGTTTCAGTTCTGTGGCTCGAGGTGCAGATATCATTGCAGAAGGTACATCATTTTGTGTCTGCCACCCCATGCACCCTTGATGTGTGCTCCCAGTCTGTGCAGGCAAGCGCAAGGCCAAGTGCTGGCTCCAAGTGCTGTGCACATGTGCTTTCAGTTCCAGGAGCCAGTGTCGCTTTAGCATCTGCTGGAAAAGGATGTAGAGGTTACCAGGTTCATCTCTCTTCTCCAGCTATTGTAGGAATAAACTTTCAAACAAAGGGGAGAAGTGAACTATATTTCCAACAGTGAGTTCTTCCCATATTAATTGTATAAGAAAGGCCTTCTGGGATGTGCTTGCACATACTCTTATGGATGTCTGCAAACACAGTTTGTGTGTATTTCCTCTTTGCAGATACATCCACAGGCTATTTAAAGCCTTCTTGTGTATCACTGTACTCAGACACTTTCAATTGGTTTTTGAAAATCATTCTTGCCGTACATGTGCATATGTTATAAGCCTAAGGAGCCTGTGAGAAATTTCTGAAGTGTGTGTTTATAGAGAAAATGCCAAGATGAATATGCTTGTGTAAGTACCAAGAGATTTTAACCACATACACGTTTGTTTTGGAGACGTGTGTGTGTGTGCTGTTCATCCTAACAGGAAGATTTTTCTGGTACAGTCCATTCTGTGAGGCAGATGGACCTCTGCTCTGAGGTAGTGCATTGTGGTGCTTTAGAGGAGCCTTTCTGACATTTTACATGCAGTTTAAATGCAGTAGAGCCATGCAGCACTGTTTCTACTGCCTTACAGGGGTCCTTTATCTGGAACCAAGATATTTATTGTAGACTCTGTAGAATTTATAGAATATCTGGGGTAGAATATCATGTAAATAGATGGATTTTAACTGGGACTTTGTCAAATTGTGTTGCTTAACAGGGTATTTGACGAAACATTTCCTTTTTAATATGAAGATAGATTCAAATTAAATATTGCAGATACAGTTGCAGCTGCCTACTTTGTTTGAGCACTAGTGCTATGTGTTACTAATTATTTTACCCTGCCATAATTTATTCCTAATGCTGTCATGGGCTGTGGACAGATATCCCTTTATGGATTTACTTGTAACCTAGGGAAGAGGTTATCACTGACAGCCTATCCTGTCTGCTTTTCATCTTTATCTCCCCTCAGATCCACTAATGAGGCACTCCCTGACCTGCACTAGTAGAATAAGTTGGTGTAGCTTTAGCATTTCAGTTTACCCTTTCTACCCTTGCTCACTGTCGCTAATCTGATGTGGCAGAATTTGTATAAGCAGCTCTGCCGGAAGATCTGAGAGGGCAGCGATCTCCCAACAGACAGACCATCATATGGGAGAGATCATTTATTCACATGCTCAGTGTTCACACAGTGCAGACACAAGTGAGGCCAAAATCTGAAGGACTCACCCACTCAATACATCCAAGTCTGGTAAAATGGAGGTACCGAAAGAATAGAATGGTGTGGATGATGGAGAATAGGATGATGTGGCAATTATGGAGTCAGACAGTAGGATGAGATGATTGTACTAATTTTGTCTGACGCTAAGGATACCTCAGAGGAGCTAAGAGCTTCAATGATGAATAAAAAAATGTGAGAATCATAGACTGAATCTTGTTAAGGTTTTCTTAGTAAATCACAGAATCATAGAATAGTTTGGGTTGGAAGGGACCATAAAGATCATCAAGTTCCAACCCCCTCGCCATAGGCAGGGACACCTTCCACTAGACTGGGTTGCTTAAAGCCCCATCCAACCTGGTCTTGAGCCCTTCCAGTAACGGGGCATCCACAGCTTCTCTGGGCAGCCTGTTCAGTGTCTCACTACATCATAGTAAAGAATTTCTTCCTAATATCTGAACCTATCCTCTTTCAGTTTAAAGCCATTCCCCCTTGTCCTGTCCCTCCATGCCCTTATCCAAAGTTCCTCTCCAGCTTTCTTGTAGGCCCCTTTAGGTACTGAAAGGTGCTCTAAGGTCTCCCTTGGAGCTTTCTTAAGGCTGAACAATCCCAACTCTCTCAGCCTGTCTTCATAGCAGAGGTGCTCCAGTCCTCTGATCATCTTCGTGGCCTTCCTCTGGACTTGCCCCAGCAGGTCTATGTCCTTTATATGTTGGAGTCCCAGAGCTGGACACAGCTCTCCAGGTGAGAACTCACAAGAACAGAGAGGGAGAGTCACCTCCGTTGACCTGCTGACCATGATGCTTTTGATGCTGCCCAGGACATGGTTGGCTTTTGGGGATGCAAGCACACGTTATCAGCTCATGTTGAGCTTCTTGTCAACCAACACACCCAAGTACTTCTCCCCAGGGCTGCTCTTAATCCATTCTTCACCCGGCCTGTGTTTGTGCTTGGGATTGCCGTGACTCAGGTGCAGGTTTTCACACTTGGCTTTGTTGAATTTCATGAGGTTCACCCAGTCCCACCTCTCAGGCCTGTCAAAGTCTCTCTGGATGGCATCCCTTCTCTGCAGCCTGTCAACTGCGCCACACAGCTTGGTGTCATCAGCAAACCTGCTGAGAGTGCACTCCAGCCCACTGTCCATGACACTGACAGAGATGTTAAACCCCAACAGTCTCAATACCAACTCCTAAGGAAAGCCACTCACAGCTGAAGGAACGGAGATTGAGGTGCTGAAATCGGATGTTGGCACATCAATTGAGAAAAATAGGAGATTATTTGCAAAAACCCAGTGAGACAGATTTGTGAGGTATAGGCTTTGTTCTCTTTGCTTCCTATTCAGTCAGTGAGCCACCTGATGCAGACCCAGCTGAGCAGTTGCATTGACTGTTCCCATCAGATTGTATCTGCTTCTTCGTATGGCATGTTGGATCTTCCATAGTAACTCAATTACATGTTCCAATTTTTCCTGATTGAGAGCAAAATCCTTCTTTGCATTAGAGATGGAGTGTGTCCTGGAGCTCCTTTTGCCCAGGACCTCTTTAATGATGGTGGTAACAAATGGCAGTTCTTTTCCTCAAACATACTAGAAGTCCCAGAATCTATAATAGAAATCCTATAGTGCCAGAGAGATCACTGGCATGGGGCATCTCTAGACAGCTGGTCTTCCCCCTTTAAAAAGACTCCATGGCCCTGTAAATGGCAATGAAGAAAGCCTAAGGAGAGCTTCAAGCATTCATTAGCTGTTCAGAAGCTGTCAGCAAGTTCTGCAGCAAATGAGGTTATAAACAGTTGTTTACACTATTTCTGGTATCCTTTGGGACTGAATTGTGCCCAGTTTCAGGACTGTGTTTCTGGGTGGGGAATTGCTTCAAAGACTAGGAGTCCTTGCAGAAGCTGGCGCCCAGTGAAGTAGGAGAAGGGAGGTCATTTTAGGAGGGAAGGGAAAGAAGTCTCCAGAGTGTGGTGAAGTGCTAACGCATTGGTGAAAAGGTGTCTGCAAGCATGCTGGCCAGGACTGCCCAAATTCAATCACTTCTAAGCTAGATGCCTGAGTTCAGCTCTCTTAAGGTTGTCATATGTACTGCTCCGACTGATACATACAATTTAAAACCTGGCCCTTTGTGTTTCAGCTGTAAAGAATACAAAAATCTGAATTCCTTTTTCGCTATTATTATGGGACTGAGTAATGTTGCTGTGAGCCGTCTCTCATTAACGTGGGAGGTAAGTCTTTGCTAAAATCCAGTTCCAAGAAGCTTGACGGGCACTCGTGCTTTTAGTTTGCAAAAACATGAATTGGGCCTTTATTACTGATAAAGGTAGATCTACTAATTCAGCTCCTGACCATAAGCCTTAGCTAAGGCTGACAGTATTTATTATTAAGGCAGTGTACTACACCCGTGGACATGCTGAATACTCACAGAAGTTAACAAGAGTGACAACAGCAGCTTCTGTTGCTGAGCTAAACTGCCCAACAGGATGAGTGAGCTAGCCAGCTAACCTCTTAGATCAGCCCATCCTGTGTGCCTTTACTGGTGGTTTAGTGAGATCACTCCATTGATAATTCTCTAAAATTCCTCCTCTTTTTATACATATTATTTTCTGATCTCCACAGGGACTCTGTTGCTCTGTTAAAATGTGGGTTTGTCCTTACCAGTTCTGTTTTTCTCTCTGACATGCATTTCCATGCTTACTGTCAGTTTGGTCTTCATTCTCAGAGCTTCCACCTTTTTCTGTGGCTTTGCTCTTTTGTATATGAGTGGATAAAAAGGGTGCAGTGTCCAGCACAGTGTAACCACTGAGAACATACTGGTTATCAAAAGCAGTACAGATTTAAATGTGCATGTATTTTGTTCCTTAGAAATAAAAAATAATTAGCATGACTGAGGTTATTGATGCAACTGAGAGCAAAATTTGAACACCTTTAAAAATGTGCTCTGAAACAGGAGATCAGACTAACATGTCTGAGAGTACACCAGCCCCGTTTTCAAAAGTACATGTGTCATATTCAATCAGTGCTACAGGCAAAGATTTTCAGTTTCTCAAAAGAATGATCTTTAATTTGTGGCTACTGAGAGGAGTTGGAACAGATGAGGCAGTACAGGACTAGAGAAGAAGGAATTGAATGTGTATACTACATACAGCAATCTGGAATGGGCACCAGGTCTGAGCCGGGGGGGCCACAGATCATTTGTATGTGTGGGGCATTAACTTGAGATCCAGGAAATGTTATCACACTCTGGTTCTGTAGAGCAGTTGGTTTATCAAGAGAATTTCTGCAATTTGATTTTTAGCCAGATATATACAGAAAATACTTAAAGACAAACATACCAAGACCTGATTCTTTCTATATTATCATGCATTTACATTAGTTGCATGCAGAAATTAGATATTTGCAGGTGCAAATGTCCAATTATACCACTTACTTCACAAATACCTAATCTGCATGCATATGCAAACTAGGTACACAGTTGTTGACACACATCATTAAAAATTAGGCCCTTGCTGTGGCACAGTGTAAATAGCTTGCTAGGGTACACACTCCAAATGTAGAAAGTACTGCAAAAAATCATTTCTGCACTATAAAGTCTCTATTAATTTTTAATGTTATCCACTGCCAATAGTAGTCTGAAAAGTTCAGCAAATACAGAGAAATTTCTCACTAAAAATAGCTGATTGTACATAAAAAATTACACTGATCTCTGAAACCAATTTATAACATATCTTATAGTCTTTATAGTAAATATATTTAATCTATATAACATAATATGCATGAGGGGGAAAGGAAGTATTTAGTAAAGCCCATCTCATCTCAATCATTGCATGATCAACTGACCATGATTTATTTGTTTAGGTATTGTGGACTGAAAAAATACTCTTTAATTTGTACCCCAGAAAGCGATAGAGGACCTTTGCTGCAGAGCATGTCAATAATTTTAGCAATAGATGCATCAGCATGAGCAAAAAAACCTCCTGGAAATGCCCAGGCATGGATATGAATGTTTGCAAGGGCAGTTCATTATAGGTATGAATAATTAAGCTGATCTACCCCTACACAAGCTGTGTGTAAATTATATTTTCAGATAGGCTATAATCAGGAATGTCCTGAAAGCATTCTCATGAATTTCCACTTACATTCTGAATTCAGTGATTGCTATGTGAGCCAAACAAAAATCTGAATCTAAACATCCCAAAGGACTAAATTCAAGTCGGGGTTTAAATCAGGATCCAGGTTTCATGGCTGGTCCCGTCTCTATTTTTAATCTGGTTGCTAGGAAACATGTTGTATTTTAGATTAGCACATTGTTAGAAATATCTGGCAAAAAAAGAGCACTTTCCTGACTTAGGGCGTTGTAGAAGGAACTAGCATTTACAGTAAAATTACTGCACTGATCAGATTTAATTAAGGATTGCTATTTTTGTTTTTATTAACAGAAACTCCCAAGCAAGTTCAAGAAGATCTATGCAGAATTTGAAAGCTTAATGGTGAATAGCAATAGATCCCTTATTCTATGCACAATCTGAGATAATTCGGTTTCTGATTTGAATTCCTTGATTCAGAAAATTTTATATGTCCTTGTTTGACTTTAAGAAGTTTATGATCCCATTTTAGAGCTGCTAAAACAAGTATGTATGACTAATAAATTATACTCTTAGGAACCTACTCTGAGAGAACTTATGTACCACTCAAAGTTAATCTGGGAACTCAGAAAAGCTTTATCACATGTTTTTCAATAGTACATTTGGGAAATTCTATTTTTCAACCTGGATTTTTCCAGGCAATACATTTTAGTGTTACAACATATGCAAAACTGGATCTGCAGCTGTAAGGAGGGAGGAAAAATGTGTGGTTTCTTTTATGAAGAATATTTTTGTAATCATATCTTACCTCGCTATTTGACATGAAAAAATGTTTGTGTTTAGTGGCTGCATTCTCATCGTGTAACCAGTCCGAGAGAATGATGAAAGGTGTCTGAATTTGCAGATGCACTTTAAAAGTCACAGGAAAAAATAATGTTTTTAATAAATGCCGTGACATCTAAATGAATGCATATAGTGTCTTGATACATATAATAATACATATTGGTAATTATTTGATTCCTCTTTTTTTGTAAGGATCCATCAAGAAACCATAGAGCCTACAGACTCACTGTAGCTAAATTGGACCCTCCAATAATTCCTTTCATGCCGCTACTTATAAAAGGTAAGCTTGGATGTTACCAGAATTATAAACTTGAAAGCTATTTGTCAAATATTTGAAGGATAAGAGTAGCAGCAAGAAAAAGCAAAAATCAATCTCAGTGTGAGGTATGATCTTTTTTCATTATAAAAAGCACGACACAGAGAAAAGAAAAACTGCTTTTGTACATCTGAATATCATACCTCAATTTTATTAGTCTCAGAAATGCTGCAAATTAAAACCTAAATGTTTTACTTTCACTGTAGCTGCTATGATATTTGTAAGGGTAGATAAAACATTCTGCTGTTTTGTATGGCCATGGTTCAGAAATGGGCTTTTATGTGTCTTTTATTTCTATGCAGACATGACGTTTACTCATGAGGGAAACAAGACATTCACTGACAATCTAGTAAACTTCGAAAAAATGGTATGTATGACATATTTGAAAGAAAACTTTAAAAGACCTCCCTATTCACCTCTTCAGGATTGAACTTCTCGACAGTGACTTCCAGGGCTAGAGAAAATGAAGGCAAGACCAAGACCTGGCAAAAATAGCCTGCATTGTACACAGAGCCTGGGGCCTCTGGGTTTCTGGAAAACCTCACAGAGGTGGAGAATAAACTGCCCACTGAGCCATGCACAGCCAAAATGTTTCCTAGGAGAGGCAGCATCAGGGACAGGAAGCAGAGCTGTTAGAGACACTTTTTAACAGCCAGTTTGGGATCAACCTGTGATTTTAACTGCTGTTCCTTCAAACAGGCCTGAACTGCCTCAGGCTGGTATAGTTCTGCATTGCTCCTTGCAGAATCAAAGAAGCATTGAAAAGAACTTGCACAACATCTTATTTTCTTCTTTCCTTTGACAAATGAAAGGAGGTGTCTGTGGCTTGATTGCTTTCATACTGGAAAGGAGAAACAATGATAAAAGGCTACAGTATGCTCAAATTTGATCCTGCACCTATGCTGTCATCATTTCAAACAAAACTGTCAAAAACTGCAGGCAGGCAACTTTCCATTGCAGAAATCTCAACTGAAACTCGACTTTCTCAGCAGTGAGAAGACATTTTCTTGGTTGCTAAGGCCATGTTCCTAGTTAATGTGGTTAATGACACCTGTATCTGAGAACCTGCGTTAGCCAAACCCAGCTATGGCATCCACATAGCAAAACCAAACCAAACCTGATTTATTGCTCTGGCAGTAAACAGTAGAATCAGAGAATCACTAAGGTTGGAAAAGACCTCCAAGATCCCTGAGTCCAACTGTTAGCCCAGCTAACTGGGTTCCCCAGTAAACCTTGTCCCCAAGTGCCACATCCACACACACTTTGAATACTTCCAGGCATGGTGATTCCACCACTTTCCTGGGCAGCCTATTCCAATGCCTGAACACCCTTAAAGTGAAGAAATTTTTTCTCACATCCAATCTAAACCTCCCCTGGCACAACTTGAGGCTGTTTCCTCTCAGCCATTCAGCAGCCATGCTAGAGCATGTTTCCTCTGGCACCTATATGTGCTTGTTCTTAGTAGTACAGTAATCAGAACCACTCCATTCCACTGGAGTTACATAACTCCAGTTATTTCCACTGCACTGTGGAGGCGTTTGTCTGACCCTCTGAGCACTGATAACTGCAGAGGGGGAAAAAGGAGGACTTTTAGCTCTTTAAAAAACTTCACAGAAAAGTGATCGTCACTCGGAGTGAATTCTTTTAGATTTTAATCTGTAGCTCCAGGACAGCCTCTGTCCTCGGGTGAAAATACCAGTTTACTAGGATGAGACATTTGGTAAGTAAATGACAGTGCTAATGCCTGAGTAAGGGCCTGACCTCACTTTGCAGTAATGGCATTCTGTAATTGCATATGCAGACTGTGTTGCCATCTCCTTCCAAAGGCCTTGAGCCTTCTACCTGCAGAAAAGGACTTTTTTTCTGGACTGCCTGTTCTAATTAGGTATAGATATAATAGTATAGATAGTAAATACTTTGGGGAACACAAAGAGATCTCAGACTTGGTTGGAACACCTCCAAACCAGAAGGGATGGCAGCTGCATTGCTATAGCCGTGGTTCTGTGGCTGGCTCCAACAGCTCCACCTCTCTTGGCCTGTTTACACCTCCTGAGCCAGAAGAGCCGGTACATCCACTGGCCTCAGAGCTCTGTGCCTCAGGCTCTCTCTGCCTGATTTTGTGTAAAAGCCATTACAGGAGGCAGGAGCTCTCCACTAAGCACTTCCCATAGACAGAAGTTCAACGCAGGCTTGTCATTTAAAAATAGTTCTGCACCACTCTATACCACATTTTGGCACTCCCAAGGCCAAGAGTGAATTTTATAGCAGCTAGGTTGCTGCAGGTCTGCCCTCTTTACCCTGGTCTGCTCATGGTCTTATCTTCAAAAGAATGTTACCCCCAGAACAAGAGTTTACTAGTAGCACCTAAAAGTTTTAGATCATATTTTACACTGAAAGAATGTAGTACCAGTAATCTGAGTTTTCATAATTTTCTTTAGGAGAGGAATGTGAAGATCACTTAGTGTATTTTTGATGCTGCATATTTTTTAAGGAATCAGTATTATGTCTCATGCGCCTCAACTCACCAGAAAGGGAAACATTCTCCTTTTTTACTATTCTAAGCCTTTCTTGAGTTGGTATTCGACCTAAAAGCTCACTCTGCTTTTTCTCCAGGCCTTACTGCAAGTATCTCTTTTGTATTTTTATTGTTCTTCACTAGCTCTTCTGCATGCTTCTATGGTGCTTTTACTGCCTCTCTCAACCCATAGCTGTTCAGAGCAACCTGTATTCAAATTCCACCTACATAATTCATTCAAATCCTACTGTGGACCTGGCAGTCTTTAGCTTTTTGCATGTGTCATCAGGTCAAGCAAAGAAGAAAAACCTACTGTTAAACCTCAGTCGCTGCCGCCTACTTGCGTTAAGCTTAAAACTGTCATATCCACACATAATTGCCAGATATTAAACTCTGAAGACAAGACCACTCAGCCAGATAACTCTCAGATAAATTCTCCTCTCTTTTAAATAAGTATAAGCCCAAGGTGTATCTGTGATGTTACTCTGCCATTTTCAGGAGAAAAGCAGAAACCAGATTTTCTCACAGGAATCACGTCCTGCCATTTGTTGTTTGTCTGGTTTTTCTGCTGCATGATGTTCTGTCATAAGCAGATGGAGATTCCTTAGAGTATTGCTAGGAGCCACCCTTACTGATGTTTCTGAAACATCTTGGTTCTTTGGAAGATTGTTTCCTTTTCTGTTTGCTGTAGTTTATGAATAAAAATATCTGGGTAGTTGCCACTGGTGATGCCACTTGCCACTGGAGGAGGTGGGTCCCTCCAACTCTCATGTAAGCACAGTGATGAAACTGAGAACAGCCTCTGGCATCGTGTCTGCATTCTCACCACAGAGCTCTGATCCCGACAGCTGATGTGCTGCTGACAACTTTATTCCTGTAACTGGCAGCCAAAAGTAGAAGTTTGATCTAGTGTCATCTCTTCAGCTGAAACAGCTTCCTTTAAATCTTTTCTGTTTTGTGATGTTTCTGTTATTATTTATATTAAATGATGCATCTTAAAACATGCAGGAGCTGTCAGGCAGTGTCTGAGCCAGGAGCTCCCTGAGTGCCAGAAATAGCAAGGCCTGGTTTCCTAAACGTTTGTGTTTCATGGCTGCTTGAGCTCTGCTCAGATCTCTCCTCATGGCTGGGGCATGTGTTGTTTCTTCATGGCTGGGGAATTCTGTGTGAATAGGCTTTTGTCATAACATAGGAACTTGCACTACAGCCTTTTTCCTGAAGGAGCCAGGAGGGCACTTACACAATCTTTCTCTTGTCCACAGCCATCCGTTTTCACAGAAAATTGGTAGGAGCTTTCTTGTGTTTGAAAACTCTGGGTTCTTCTTTCAAATTGAACAAAATTATCTAGAGAAGAAGGGAAAAATAGATGGTGTTAAACCACATTATCCTAGTCGTTTTTAGTCTTTGTTAGTCTCAAGCTAACAAGGAAAAAGACTGAGTCAATTTTTTCCTGCTATTCTTTCCTATATGTTGATCTTTTCAGTGCTGGAGTGGCAGAACTGTGGTATTGGCAGTCATAGGGGGACATCACTCTGCAGAGCATTGTTGAGCTTTACCTGCTGCTGCCTTTGTGACTGCCTGCTCTTTTTTCCCCTGCCCCACCTCCTGATCCCCACAGATGCCTTATCTGGAGGAGGCTGTGAGGAGTGGGAGGACAGGGACACCTAGCCAGGGAAGAGAGTAACCACGTGTGGCAAAGCCACAGCTATGGGTAAAGAGGGAAGTTTGTAAACAGACCCATTTGGTTTGTACAAGATGTGGGCAAACAGTACTGAACATGTCAGAAATAGGTATGCTCTTACTCTTTGTATTTGCACTGTACTTGTGCTCTTTACTGTGCCATTTTTTGCATGAAGCCTTAAAATCCAGCCTGGAAAAATGTTATTTATACGTTTGTCAGTAAGCAGACAAAATAACTGAATTACTGGTCTTAGCAGTGTAAGTCTTTAGTAAAAGGCTTGTCTTCAATAGCAAGCAAGACATGGTTTTAAAGAAGTATTGAAGGCCTTTTACTTATCTCACTGCAAGAAGCTGATGGAGAGAGGCTGTGAGCTGTTTCCACCATGGTGTTGCTCAGATGTACATTCTAGTTTGGCATATATGCTATGACACCAAACCACCTGCGGCTCTTCTCCACTGGCGAGCTGACAGTATATGTTAGTTGTAAGTGTGCTTTTAGAAGACTCATCTGTGTAATAACTGAAGACTTGTTTGTTACAGAGGAGCAAAACTTGTAAAGCTTTTTAAGTACTGTAGTTTTAGTTTGGGAGGTGGGGAACATTTTGAGAGCTGCAAGTACATGAAAGATACAAAGATGGCAGTAGGCAGCAGACAGAATTAGTTCGTGATCTAGAATGACCTTCTTCTCAGGTGAAGGCAAGCACCCAGATAGCACCAGTAGTAATAGTTCCTGTAAACTCTGTATGATTTAGCAGATACGGGACAACCTACAACCTGCAGCACATGGCAATATACACCATTTAAGTGACACTGCTTTTATAGGTATATAGTTAGAAAAAATTTACAAGCAGTTTCCTAGAATTAGGTCTTGGCAGGGAAAGAAGAGAGAAGAAAGTGAGGAAAGTACTGAGCATGACTCTCCTTAGGGAAAGGCAATATTTCATACTCTTGACCACTTATTGATTTCCTTTTTTCAAACCTAAGATGCATAATTGCACTCTGACTGCCAGTACAGAATTTTGTATTCAGAGACAAAGGGAAGAAGCAATTATTTGGGAGATTTATCAGTGCCATTTCTCAAATCATCAGAGAGCCTGAACAAAGATTACTTTGTGGCACCTTCTCCATGACATTACCCAGCATTTTCTTAGAAATAACGCCTGTAGAGGGAGTAGAAGTCAGGAAAAAGCTCTCAAAGTGCTGACCTGCCATGGCAGCACGAGATAGTGCCATGGTGCTGACCACTGATGCTTCTTTTTGTCAAGCCTCTTCACCCTTCAGGTGCTAAAAGAGGATTAGAGAATTTGTGCATATTTGTTTTCAGGTTTTGTGGAGATGAACAAAAGGGAATTCACACTCTTATCCATATGCAAAAAAAAAGGGCAAACATTCCTTAATTTTTGGAACATAAAGATTATGCAAAAAGTGTGTGACTAAAGCACTTAGTAGTTTTCAATGGCATATATGAATATTTATAATATTTAGCAACCTGGGTTTGGAATGGATTAGAAGATAATGTGCTGGCCTGCTGCCACAACTCCAGACTGTAAAACTTGAAAGGGTATTGTTGTGTATACACAGCATGCTGGTAGTAGCCATTACTTGTTATATTATGCAGTTGGTTCTGTTTCAGAAAGATCCAAATTTAGGTTTGTATGGCTTTTTGATAGTGCTCTTGCTTAGCACTGCAAGTAAACAGAGGTTAATCTTTGCAGGCATTGACTAGAGGTAATCCTGTATTTGAAGAAAAACTCTAAGGAGCAGGCAATTAAACATCCATCTGAACTTTTTTTTCTGTACGTGTTTCTAGTCTTCTTGCACCAAAAGAAGACAATCCAACTTATCTATGAGATTCAGGAAGAGAAATTCACTTTTGTTTCATATGCTGTTTTTCTGTTCACTTCGCACCTTACAAAGAGGAACGGTTAGGAGCTTAGACATTATGAGACAGTAGAACAGCACTTGGAAAAAATGTTATGTGAAAAGAGCTCGTCAAAGATACATGATGCTTCAGAATCTCCCCATTGGCTTGTGATGCTGTCTTTGGGCCACAGTTTCTCCATTTACTCAGCCTTAACACCCACTTCCTCATTGGTTTGTATTTCATCATTGCCAGGATTCTTCTGAATGCACAGATTGAATCACACTATCCTCAGGAAAAGCCAAAGGAACCCCTTAAAATGAAGTCTTTCAGCCAACTGAAGGAAGCTGGCCAGTTCAGCCTTTAACCAGAAGTCAGGCAAGTCCGTTGCCACTTACATTTTCCTTGCCTAGAAGAGCCCACATAATGGCAAATTTGGAAATAGCAAAAACCTTTTTAAAAACCTTCACTACACACACATCATTTGTCTTTCAGTACAGTACCAACTTACAGTATTTATTCTGAATATGCTGCTTTTTTTAAAGAACAAGTTCCCCACAAGAGAAAGAAAAGTAAAATTATTCCAAATAACAATAGATCTAAGTTTTCACATATGAAGCTTAATAATAATAGCTCCAAAGATTATTATGAGATGAGGGTTCAAAACCTAAACACTTAACATGAAAAATTAAGGTATGAAAAATTAAGATGTGTATTAACAATCCATCTAGAAAGCACATCAAGCAGAACTAGCTATCTTCCTAAAAATGAAGTGTCCTTAGCAAAGCTTCCCTTGAAGCTAGACAGTCTTGAAACTTCATCATGTTGGCTGGTTCAGTTCAACTTTATGGTCTCTCCTTGAAGCAGTTATTGTAGGTGAGTATTTTTTGAACTGGTGTAAATGGAAAGAGCAGCATCACATAACAGAGACAAATATGAAGCCATAGAGGTGTGAAACATATGCTCGTGTTGTTTCAGTTTGCATTTGATTGGGTTAGACTGAAAAACCGACACACTAACCTGCAGTGTGTTCTGTCTGAGCCCAGTTATCTTGAGTATTTAAGAGGTCCCATTGAAGTCAATGGAGTTTATTCACATGCTTAGTGCTAAGCACCTGTCAGAATGTTTGCAAGGTAAGTCCCTTAGAAAATCTGCATAGTAATAATGGCTTGAAAAGGTATGAAAATTACCATAGGATAAAATTTACTCTTACTTGAATTATACATGTAGATGCATATGACTTTAGGAACAACATAAGCAGATCCATATCCAGATTCCCTAGATCTTTTGGGAAGCTGTGTTTTAGAATTAACATCTTTTAGATCAGTTTCAGAACAGCTGCGTTTCATTTGATAGTACAAGGTGTAATCCACAAGCACTTAGTATGTGATATATCAATAGTGTTTCTTGTGCTGACCACCAACTCATTTTTGTATGCTTGACAGTACATTAAAATGCCTGAGATGATGCAATGTGTGTGTAAGGAATGTTTTACATTGGTGCTTCCCACTTCTGGAATGACAGATTTCGCAAACATATTTTATTTGTAACATTTTCATTTAAGATTATAATTGTGTATGAATTTACAGGAGCATATGCCCTGGGCTTTACTGTTCACTAGTAAGAGATACATCATTCCCTTTTGTGAGAGCTTTTGACTAACTAGCTTGTTAAGCTCACATAAAATTTCCATAATGTATGAAGCAGCCTGGTGAGAGTGTGCTGTGTTAGAAGATATATTTGTGTTGGAAGACAGACATTAGAGTCTGATAGGAAATAGCATATCCCTCTTCTACTTTTCTTAACCTAAGCAAAAGAAACTGAAACAAATGTTGTCCTTATAATAGGGATTGAATCAAACTATCTAGCTAACTGCTGAAGTTTCAGTTTATTTGACATTATGTAGAACAACTAATTCTGCCCCCACACTGGTGGGTGTATTATTTCTGTGGTGCTGATCACAGAAGCTGGTTAAAATTCTACAGTCCAGAACTAAATCTTAAATGTTTTGCTTTATGACTTACCTTAATTTCTGTTCTTAAAACTATTGTAAAATAGTATCTAGTTTATCACAGCAAAGTGTATTGATTGAAACTGAATTGAGTGAAATTATGTCCTTTTCACTGAAGAGGAATCACAGCCAAGAAGGACTGAAGTGACTTCTGCTTTTTTTTGGTGAATTGCCAGTAGAAGGGTCCACCAAAAGTGACTCCACTTTTCACGTTGTGTTAGATACACTTGTGCAAAGTAACACTAACAGGTCTGTTTATTGAACTTGGCTGCAGGCCACGGTACTGACAGTGGCCTTCTCACCTGTGAACCGAGCGTTCTGCCACTGGAATCAGTGAACACACAGCCTCACGTGCTCATTTACATTGCCATTTTCCAGGAAGACTGCATTTTAAACTCAAGTTTATATAAAAGGTGAAAGCTCTTTAATTGCTGAATATATTCTAGAAATGGCTTTGCTCTTAGGAGCTGATGGTCTTTAAATTAACGTGTATATACTCCATGGTATTCCTTTTACTTTTTAGTATGGTAAGATGTTATCAGAGAAATGCACATTGAAGGGGCTGATTTTCATTCTTAGTTAAGGCCTTTTACAGCATTCAAGCAAGGGAAAGAGTTCTCTGAGCGCATGTAAATTATACTCATGCTTATTTAAAGCCTGTGTAAATGCAAATCACACCCTATATATGAAAGTATCAGCATTAAAATTATATTTTCATTCATATGACTGCTTTTATTGGCATGTGTCTTCACACTCAGGCACAGTTAGGTGCTTCGTTTAAATGATGATGAAATACAGTGCTTGTTCTCTGATTGCATCCCATCTTTTCCTTCCAGCGCATGATTGCCAACACTGTCAGGACAGTGAAATTCTGCCGAAGCCAGTCTTTCAGTAAGTGTATTACAACATCTGTACCATCAGCATTATCATTAGTAGCTACAGTAATTACAACTAATTCTGCATGTACCAGAACTGAAAAGCCTGCTTTCCAGTGGTTCTTCCGTGTTTGGATCCTGTGATGTTTCACAGGGTGAAATATCCTTCAGGAAGCTCTAATAAACCCCTTCTCTTCTATCTCTATTCCATGCATGTGAAAGAGCTAAATATCTGTGAGGTCTCTACCCATCTGTCAGATTGGAGCCAGCTGAAATTAGCCACTGGGTTCAGAAGTGGTTGAAATAAGTCTAGCAGGCAGCAGCACACAGATACTTGCCTGGATAAATGCTGTTTTAATACGAAACCAGACTGGCGACATGACCTTTATAAATGACATAACTGCATAAGGCGGTGAATTTAAAACCTGTTTGTCAGTATAATTACCAGAACCTTGCTTGAGGCCATGTAAGATGACAGAGCTGTATGGTCAAACAGGCTTCTCTCTGGGTCTTACCCCGTCGAGGTGCACTGTCAGTCTCAGTCACATGGGCATTTCCTTAGCACTTCGTCCATTTTGACTCACAGCACCCTTCCTCTTTCCCAAACAACAGAATAAATAATATAAAACTATGTTTTTATAAAAATAGCTTCTTTCCATATGGGTTAAAGCTTAACTGTAGAAGATCTGAAGAAATGTCTGTAGAACTGTAGAAATTAAGAGAGATGGTTTTTTCCTCCCACAATCCAAGTTTTTCTGGCTTTGTGTCTTTAATTTTGATATATTAACCACAGGTGAGACCTCCACATATTTAAAAATGGAAGCAGATTTTTATTATACATGATATAACAAAATGGCAGTGTATAGATCTACTGGATCTAAATTCCATGCTTTTTGTGTGTGTGTATGTGTAATGTATTGTAGATGCCTCAGTATCATTTTTTAGTTGAATTTAAGTTACCTAACACATATTACATTACACCGTAAGCTGTTCCCTGTGAGGCTGAAGATATTTAAAATTTAACTCAGTACTGTTTCATAACTGCTGCTGGAGTAGATATAATGTCGTTACGTTAAGTAATGTAAACAGGTAGTAAGTTCTGAGGCTTGAATGGGGCAGCCACTAAGCACTACCTTGTTACAAATCTTTAATACGGAGCTAGAAACGAGAATATTGCATGAAAGGAGGCTTAAATCAGTTATACAATTTTGAATCAGTGAACATTGCTGGTTCAAAAGCAAATAAGCAGCTTTAAATCGTACTTGTTAGCTGTAGAATTTATGGCTAATGACTGGTAAGGTGATGTGTAAAACTGTAACCAAGGGCCATCAATTTTAGTAAATGTAGCCAAGGATGTCCAAGAGAAAAGTTAATTTGTGGGAGTAGTAACCAGAAAGACTGTCAGATATGGAGGAAAGGTTTCAAAGAGAGCACTTTCTAAATATTTCCCTTTTAACTCACCAGGACCTAGTCTTTCCTGTGACAGCTTGTAAGGAGTTGTGCATTTTGTTCAGGCATTTGTCCATTTACGTGTATCAATCCTACATCATTTCTCTTTCACCAGACCCTGATGCAGCTCTAACTAATAAAAACCATCAGGATGTTCGGAGCTATGTGCGGCAATTAAATGTGATTGACAACCAGAGAACTTTATCACAGATGTCTCACCGACTGGAACCGCGCCGAGCATAAACATTTGAAGCAATGATGAGAAATGATCTTTTATCCTCTCAAGGTCACTTGTTAAGAACTTCACTTTCTCTGCTACTGCACTGCCACTACAAAAATAAGCAAAAACATATTCTAAGGTCTTAGGCAACGCACAATGTACCAGCCTGCTGGAGAACTTTGGCTGAGGAAGAATTTATACACTGTAGGGGTATGGGTGACCATGTTGTGAACTGTTAATTCATATTAAAGTGTAGCAAGTGATATCTCATATGGATTTTAAAAAAAAGGCAAAAGATGAAGTAGAATAGTTAGTGGGAAATGCACAAAAACTTATAACAGTTCTAAGGTAGGTAGTGTGTTCTTCTCCCTAATTGAGAATCTGTATTTTATGATTTACGCTTCAGGTCAGGCCCAAAACTGATCATCAGTTTACCTTGCTCGGCTCCTGTTGACCTCAATAGAAGATGAATGTAAGCATCTGATGAAATAATGTAGGTTCAAGAGCACGCCAAGGCGTAGTTCCATACAGAGAAGACTTGCAAATATTTCCATTTTAAATACAACAGATACTAAGAAAAATTTCTAATCTGAATCATACTGCCTACTACTACAAGCAGTTTGGCCATCTCAGAAAACTAACAGGACTGAAAATATTTTGAATGATAAATAGATTAATCAGTGTTTACATTTTACTTCTTTTTTTTTTTTTAATTACCAATCAGGTTTTTACAAAATTCAGTTAAAAAGTAAGGTTGTCAAAATCAATAGCATTAAAGGTAGCAAAGGACTAGTTCAAAAAGAGCACAATATGCACAAATGGATTTCAAGAGAATATTTTCCTGGACATTAAAACCTTAAACTTCAGCTAGAATTAATCGTGGCTGGTTAACACATTTTCTGGTCTTACACATTTACAAATATCTTAATTTTCAGCCAATTGTTTGCACTTTCAATAGACTGTAAATAAATGTCAATTCATTATGTTCTAGAATATTTATTTATGTAATAGTTATTGTGCCAAAATAATTCTGGTTTATTTATTTTGTTTAGCATGTTATGAGAGTGCAGCTTTTGTCTTCACACTCTGTATGCATTTACATGTAGGAGTTGTATGATCTATCTTTTCTGTAAATAACATGCAGTATCTTATTAAATGTAATTGCTGGAAAGGTTTAGTCACTGGCCTTATTTGCACTTTCAGCTTCATTCCTGCATATGTACCAATGCTAGTAATTGGCTGCTATCTCAAACTTGGCTGTCATTTGCTGGGCCTCAAACCCGCAGTTGGCCTTCATGCACCGGGAGATGGACAACGAGATTAAAGCCAGTCAGATCCATCCCTGCCACGGGGGATGACAGTCTGGCACTGACGCAACACCATGGTTTGCTTCTAAGGAGAAAACATCTAAATTCGAAGAGTTTAAATAAAGAAGGGATATATTCTTCATTTTAGCTATCTGACTAATTTGTCCTGCTCAGTCACTAATGCGAGCACTACAAGTTACCGTATCTTGGGCAGGATTTTACCTCAGGCTGGCAAACCTGAGACCTTGCCTAATACGGCACTTGAGAGACCTCTGGGTTTGGTCACCACAGGGAGGCTCTCAGGGCCTGCAGCCCTGAGGGGAGAGGTGGTCTGGCACTTGTCCTTTCCCCTCCTGGACGCTCCTGGCGATGGCTGTACTGCTGCTGGGCAAGCCCAGATGGCGGCCAAGTGCATGCCAAGGGAATGACGATGTTCAAATGGCAGAAGTCTTTCCTACTGCATTCACACTGGTTCTGCGCTGTGAAGCTGGATGTCATAAAACTGATTAAGCCAGAAATTAGAAGTTGCAACTATTATCTCATAATTAAGCTTCAGAGATGACCTCATTGATATAGTCTACATTTTGCTTTGGACGCAGAGTATATTTTTTTTGGCATTGAGCAGGACAGTGTGGAATCAGTATACACATACAGATTTTTTTTTATCTATAAAAATTATTACATTCTTTTAGTTAAAACATAAGTTCTGCAAAAGCTGCGAGTCACCAAGGAAATGCTGACACATAGAACCACAATCTGCTTGGTACCTTCATTCTGCAAAGGAAAGAATTACACAGTTAAGAAATCTTCTGCAGCATGATGAAATAATTTATTTTAACTTTGCTGTCTGACTAGAAGTTCAAGATGATTCAGAGGAAAACCAGCTAATAACATAGAGACAAATTTGTGTCTTATTATTTCAAGTGAGAAATATTTATTTCCATTTGTACTGTTCAACGAATATACTTCATATGGCTTTTTCAGATACAGAGTCTTCCCAGAAGCAAAGTATGCAGTAGAATAAACTACAAGGACACAATTAATTCAAAAGGCGTTTTTATCTTTGCAATCAATTGGTAACATTTCTGAGTTCATGATTTTATTTGTTCCAGGTTTGTTCCTATTGTTTGGACTTTCATTTATTTCTGTGTTAGCTAGTTTATAAAGCTGCCAAGTTTTGGCTTGGCTCTGCATATAGACCAATTCTTCATCCATTTAGTATGTTTTTATCCTCTTGGTTTATTCTTTTTTTCTTTAGAACTTCTAACTTATTTGTTGCAGTCTCTATCATGTAGTTGTATCCCAGTGATACAAAGAGAGGTTTTATGGCACCTCCATATCAACAAATGAATGCAGTTCACCTACTCAATAAAACTGGTATCTGACATTTTTTAATTTTCCAATAAAGGGTGCTGTATAAATAACAAGTGTTGCTATCTCTGTGTCTAACTCATTCAAGTGGCTCAGATAGTTGCTATGGTTCTGATCACTGTCTACATACCTAGATATTAGATGAATAAAACTACCTTCTGGCCCTAGGATTTGTCCTGGGCTTCCCTTGCTCCCTATGTTGACTTTACAACAGGAAGGCAGCTGTCAATATATTGCTCTTGCTGTAGGAAATCTAAGCGACTGTTGCACTAGAGTGGAGAATGAATAGGAACTCAAGAAACACTGAAATGTCAAAACATCCATCCTGGCTTCACCCTGTGCTCACAGCTGTGAGTCACAACTTGTTCTGCTTCACTGAAGACACCCCCTTCCTGCTGGCTCTCGGGCCAGTCTGCAGGCCTGCAGTCTGCAGGCACATTTCACTGTTGCTGGCTTCAGGGAACTGGGCAGTCCCTAGCACTGCTCTGCTCACGGTCCATCCTGCTTTAGCTGCAGCGCTTGGCCTGGTTCTGGCCCATGCCAGCTACCCCTGCTGAGTGTCCAGCCGTTACTTGATGGAGATCATGCAGCAGGGCCATTTCCAGGAGAAACTAGAGCTGTCTGTCCTGTCTCTGTCCTGCCCCTGCAGTCCTCCAGTGGGACCCAAGGTGCTCTGCACCTCCATCACATCCAGTTGCATGAACAGCATAAATGCTGCAGCACAGCCCATCATTGCAACACTGCAGGCTGAACAAATATAAACCTGTTCTAAATGATGATTATGCCTGAGGGTCACAGGCTGTACAGTGCTGATACGGCTGGTCCCTGCTGCTTGGCCTCAGGGCCCAGAGCTCCTGGTCTGGTTTTCTTTACTGGCAGAGTCATAACTGTAGTATGAGTTTTCAGATGAGAGATGACCAGAAGGCAGTATCCATAATAAATATCCTCTGCTGGGGACCACTGAGCGGGATGGTGACACCTTGGGCATTTTGGAAAATATTCTGCATTACAGGGTTCCACCGCTGACATTTTTTTGCTCAGGCAGCAGTAGAGAGCACAAACACCTCTGTTTAGGGCTGCAGAGCCTAAAGAGTCACAGGGTACAGCTCTCCCTACCCTGGCACATTTCACTGTTGCTGAATTGTTAGGATTTGTTCTTTTTCTCAGTGACCACGCCCAGTGCTGACAAAGGCAAGGAACAAAGGTTAAATCCAGAGAGGTTTGAATCCTGCACACCAGGAGGCTACAACGGTTTGGTAAAGGCAGGATCCAAAATATTTTCCACGGACATCTTGTTCAAACCCAGTCAGTCACAAAGGTATGATAGTGCCAGATAAAAGAGTTCAAATGTATTTGTGGGACTCTGCAGATGGAGGGTTTGGGTTCTTTCCTCCTAGGTAAAACACTGTGAGGGCACACGGTCTCTTCTGACCAGGTACAAAGAGAGACGGAAACAAAAAACCCCTTTTTTTCAGAGACACTGCAAAACAACCTTTTAAGTACAAGAAGTTTAAATATAATTTAGAAATCTTACAAAATAAGTTAGAGAGAAATCAAAAGATTTAACCTTCAGGGGTATGAAAAGAGATAATGAATTTTGCTTGGGGAAAAATTTAACAAAATTATAAATCTAAATTGTTAACACAGCTTCTTAGTAAGGTCACCTGCATAAAATAGAGCACCTTAACCTCTTCCAGCAATTTTTAAACACCACGCAGCTTAAATAGACTACTTCTGAATTCAGCAGTATTTCTTCTGGGAGCTCTGAATGCAAATCAAGAGGTAATAGTAGAAGGAAATTAAAAGATGTGCTATTCTCATTTCATTTTTTGTACTGATAATAAGGAAAGCAGCATAGAGTGATATGGCAAAGTGAACCTCTAACTTCAATAGCTTTTCTTTCACTGTTAATCTGAAATGCATTACACTCTGCCTTTTCAAATAATCATAATGTTCTTTACTGTAGGCTGCATTAAAGTTTAGCAGGCATAAGCAGCAGCTGTCACCAGAGGTCAAGGTATTAGCAATCAAAGAAAATAATGACCAGATAAAAAAGTTATCATTAAATTGCGAAACCAGAAACTTCTTTAGCAACTTATTGGAGCCCTGCCTCCAGGGCTGTAGCTGTGCCCGTGGAACCCCTGGCACCCTCAGATGTCTCCCCATGGCAGTGTGGTGAGGCTGGACAGCCCTGGCCTGGGGTGATGACATCTGTGGCCTCAGCGGCTGGAGGAGACCCTCACCTTTCTGCCACTCTTGGAAAGGTGCAGCACTGCCCCAAACCAATTCCCGCAGGACAGGGAGCTCTCTGAGGTGGCTGGTGGCTACAACCTGGTGTCAAGCTTCTCGCTGTGGTCAGCGTTAGAGGAGCACGCAGGGTACGTTGCCGCACACTTTTACCTCGCGCTGTCCAACAGCATGGAGAGACTGGCTCCAGCTCGGTCTGCCCGTGCACTGCTTCAGCAAATGCAGCCCATCCTCTAACTAGGGCGGCAACTTGCAAATCCACAAAGGAGCATAATCCAACCAGGGTCTTGGCGGTTTATGACTCGAGTGAAGGGGGAACTGCTATAGAAGACGAGATTCTTAAAAGGGAAGAAAGAGCATGTACAGCTACAAAACCTATCTCTTACATCTAACTGCTGAAGGGTATTTCACAAAGGGTTGCTTTTTAATAGGCCTGGCACTCAAAGGTAATTTCTGAATTCAAAATAAACTCAGAAACTGACAAGATAATGCATAAAGAATGAATAATTACTGACGCAAATTGGAATACTTTTCTTGGAAACTCCATGTAATAAAAACGTGACACATGGGGGTACTGGTAAGAGCTTGACCTTTATTTCCTGGCCCTAATCCATTTGGGTCAGAGTGACAAAAAGCGAGCCCTTTCTCACATGGTAGGGGTCAGCCAGTCATGTTTAATTTTTTTTCTCTTTTTGCTTTCAAATGCAAATAAACACATTACCAATGAAAATAATGATTGTAAATGAATACCTCAATTAAAGGAAATTTACATAAAGATACGTAGGATTGAGGTGACAGTAGATATTCCAACATCCTAACAGACAATAATCCATTTCTTAATCAACTTCTGTCAATAATCATAAGCTTTCTGCTCTCCATGGTTTCCTCATTATAACACCACCTCTTGTGTTTTTAAATAGTTCTTTCTTCAGATGCTGTCCGAGCCAGCAAGTGAACCTGCTATCTGTATTTGCCGACTCTTTGTGTTTTTTCACAGGTGTACATTATTTCTGCACAGGAGTACTGTCGGCAGCATTGTGGATCTTCTCAGATAACAGAGAGACAGTTTTGCCTTGGGTTTTCTTTAGATGTCCTGGTTCTCTGTAGGACTGACCCTTGAGGGCTGCGGTACTGGCAGGTTGCTGTCTAGTGTCTGTTTGAAATCCAACATTTCCTTCCATTTGTAATTCCTGCCCTAGTGTTTCTCCTGTTCCTCTTGTCTGGCGTGTAACTCCTTTGTGGTGCTCCTGATCAGTTAGCACTGTTGCCAGAAACTAGTAAGAGGTTTGCAGGGATTTTTGTTTCCTTCCTGTCATAACTAGAATCTGTTAGTAGTGTGCTTGTGTTTTGGGGGAGTTGATCACCTCTTTTTGGAATCACAGGAAAAGGGACTGAGATGATACAGCTAAACAGATTTATCTAAAATAATGGCTTTTCTGAGGCAGTCCAATATTATGGACATTTTCTAGTCTTATTTAATCTCTAAATACAAAGAGGAAAAAAAGATGTGATCTCCAATAGACAGATTTGTTTCTAATTAATGTCCACTGGATTAAACAAGTCGCAAAAAATGTAAGCTGCTGTATACTACGGTACATCATTAAAAGGAGTTAATATTTTCTTTTAAATTCAAACCAATTCCCTGCCAATGGTGGCCAAAATTTTCATGATTCCGGTACCTGCATTTACTTTAGAAGAAAGGTAAATGTACCAAATAGTTTGTCAATAATTGGTTTTAATAAAGAAAATATAATATTATGCTTTAAATAATTTGTTGAAAGTTCTGTGTTGTTATCTTCCCTTGAGGTCCTCAGAGGTGGTGGAATTGTGCCTGCCTCTCCCCAAACTCTCTGTGACCGAGCAATCTATTAGGAAAAATATTAGAGGTAAATGAAGGGACTGTTGCTTCAGTGGAGCTCGGAGTAATGTGGATTAGAAAACACAAATGGGCACAGCTACAATAAATTCAGTACAGCTCTAAAACAAAGAAAACAGTGTTAAGCTGTATTACAGTTTAGAGAAAAAATCTGCCAAAATTAGAACAACAAATTAAGTCCATTGGACCAGAAAATTTAATATAAGAAGGAGTATGAGCTATATATATACAATTAAAAGTATGTAATGAAATGGTAGCTGAGCAGAGTACTAGTGAGTGGATTACAGCTGAGTATAATGATCAGCTAAAAACTGTGGTGCCAGAAAAAGATAAGAAAACCATTCTTGTAAAACAATCAAGAATTGGATTTCTTGTTAATATTTTGCCATCTCATGGCTATCTCATTGCTAATTATATTGACATTTTTGTAGAAGTTGTATGTGCTTTTACACTGCACTCATGCCTGATCAAAAGGCAGTGTACAAGCTGAAACCTGCCAGTTCTGAAAACCACTGTGCACAAAGCAGGAATTTGATCCACACCCATTGCACACAAACGTATTCTGCCACATGTTTGTATTTAATCATTCTGGTATATATTAAATAATTGTGTACTTATTCATTTTATAATTAATTAATATTTAATAGTATATTTATAATTTCATGTTAACTATATCATATAGGCACTTTCACAAAATTCTTATTTAAAATTTAAAAAAAAAAACAGGTAAGAAAACAACAACAAAGATGTGTCTCATAGATGGATGATGGTTGGTACAAGCTCTTTCTTCATTCCCCATGAAAGACAAGACAAAGCCATTTCCCACAGAACACCAAAGACTGGGCTGCTGAAGCAAACAGGAATCACAGTCTCGGCTGTGCGAGCATGGGGACTGCACGTAGTATCAGGCTGGTGTTTGTGGGTGCACGCTCACCACCTCACGTACAGTGGGAATGGCAAGATTGCCTCTGAGCCAATTCCAAAGACAATTCCTAAGATTTTCCACTTGCCATCACCCAGAAAGAGAAAATACAGCTTATTTTGGCTAGCAGTACCATGCAAATTGTCTTTTAGTCATGAAACCAATCCTGCTAGTTATGTTTTGGGGTGTAATTGCAGAGGTGTGTGATTGCAGCATGTGTAGACATACCTGCACATATTTCAGTCTGGAAAGCGAACAAAAATAATGTAGAGAGGGCTTTCAGGTAAGCCATTTGTCCACTTCTTCTGGATCACAAACCTGATGGAACAAATGGCATAAACCTAATGCCACCATGTTGTTACAGCAAACGTTGCTCAAACTAGCTAGATTAACACTAGCATACACTAATGCTACATCTTCCACAGCAGTGTGTACAACCTTCCCAGTATATCCCAGGCATGACTTCCACCATGTTTTCTGGCCAGTATTTTAAGCTAGAAGTGGAAGCAAGCCATAGCAACCAAAGAAGCAGCCGTGCTTCAAAGAAACCTCCGTATTAAGCCTGAGATGAACTCTGGGCCAGTCTTGAAGGAGAATTGAAAAACACAGAGCAGGTGTCCACCTGCACATTATCTGTGTCTAGAGTTTCACATACAGTTTAAGCTGGCATAAACCACCACACTGCTAAAAAAGCACTTCCAGGCTCCATCCCCTCTCAGCTGCTTTTATCAGCCCTCGTTCCTTTCCTGTCTTTGTGCTGGCACGAGTCTTTGTGCAATTGCCTGATGACCTGCATTCTGCTCTTATGCTTTTGGCAAGCAGGATGATTTAAACCACCTGGACATATGCATGACACTGTATTTTCCATGTTGAAATGTGGTGGGATGTCATTACACAACCTGTGATGAGATGTAGAGACAATTAATATGAATCTTTTCAACTGTAGAACTGAGTTAAAAGTTGCTAGAACTGCCTTTATCCTTTGCCAATTGTTGTGGCTTTACAATAACTTCTGTTAGCTTTTAAATATTTTCTTTTTTTGCCTGTCCCATATCAACTGAAGAAGCCTGAAATTAGGATTGAGCTCTCCAGAGGTAACTTTTGAGTTTCTCTGTTTGAGCTGCCTCAGAAAGGAGGGAAAATATACCACCATATGTGGTGGCTCACTGTTCTATGTAGTAGTATGACAACCTAATGAAACTGCCATTACACTGGTTTCTGATTTTTTTCTAGCTATTTTTAATTTAAATTTCATGATAATGGAAAAACAACTTGAAAATACCCAGTCTCACTAGCCAGAGGGCAGAAAGAGTACAAGCCCCAAAATGCACACTTAAAACCTTGTTGTAATAGTTTCAGCTTTGCAACAGTGTAGCACTGGGGTTGGACAGTCCTTGTGCAGACTTCTTTGCTTTCTGCCACTTGTCCTCTACTAGAGCAGGTGCAATTACATGATTTAAACAAGTGGCACGTTAACACACTGCCTGGTGCAGACTCTGCCCTCCTACTCTTGAAGTAGGAAATATTAACCACCCCCTCATTTCTCATGTGCTACTGGAATAGTTTATTTAGGCCCTGCAACCAGGACCCAAAGTCACATATGGTAAATCCCAGCTCTACAGATACACAGCCATGGAAAAAAAGCCTAGACAAAGCACACTAGGCAAGAGACCTCTGAATGCATATGCTCAAGGAAAATGCCTATGAAACAGGTGATTTAACATTCAAAGAGATTTTTAAATCATTTGACTAATTGGCAATTGCCTCCGACAGGAAGGATAAACACTTTAGTTACAGCATTTAAGAGACTAAGTATGTGGCACCTCTCCTCCTCCAGAGCATAGTTTCATGTGACTTGTGTTTGATATTTGTGTGTTCGTTTAAAATGTGGCACTTTTGACTGGAGACTTCTCCAGGCTCACTAGCATATCAGCTCATAAGAAAGCACAAGCACTCTCAGATCAGACAAGAAGTGCCTGAAACTGCAGGATCCTGGGGAAGCCAAAGCATGCTGACCTCCTTCACTGCTTGTCATGGCAATACTGAATCTGTCAGGTAGGCAAAAGGGGTCACCAGTGCCTGCTTTTTGACTTTCTTACCATCTTCAATACTTTCTACACTGAGTGCTTAAGATCTCGCTGAACTTTACTCCTATTGTTATGGTTCAGTGAAATGTTTTATTTCAAGCATAGAAATGTACACTTGTACATTTCTGTGCACTGTTGCTCCACTGTTGTAACTGGTGCTCCACTGTTGTAACTGGCTTTTATTCTCCCTTGTGCCAAACTAATATAACATGGGGGAAAGCCTCTGTTATCCATTAAATGATTATATTTCATTAATCAGTGAAGTGTTCTTCCGTGATTCACCTTGATACCATACATCTTTGAGACGTACAATTAATGTATATGATTCAGTGGGATGCTGCACAGCTCTTTGTGAATCATTGTGCTACACAACTGGTTTTGTATGGCAGATCTACACATGCATGTAACAACAGTAAAATAGGAGAGATAGCGAGGAGCTGCAGTTCTCCAAAGAATATAAAATCCCAGTGTACGGTCAGCAGTAGATGACCTGGGGAGTGCAGAGTAAAGCAGTGCTAGGCATGGAATCTTGCATGATAAATTGTATCGTACAGAAAATGTGCTGTCACAGCCATGTGATGTGCTTACCTCAAGAGAAAAATTGTTTGCCCCCCAAGTCTTTTGAGTCTCTTCCTTTTAAGTGTGACACCAGTAAGCTGTTTTATTGAAACAGTAATAAGCTGATTCTATTTGCAAAAAGTTTTCAGCAACAGCAGAATACCTCAATGCCATTAAAATGTTTGGATAAGAAGCAGTCTGTATGGCTTCAAAGGATGGAGGTGGGTTGTCTCTCCATTTCATTTCTGACCTGGGCAGACAGGGAATATGTATGAGGGATGGAGGGGTTACAATTGCCAGTCAAGTCCTCCTCTTCTTCCATATTCCTGAAAGGACATGGCTGTAGGAGCAAATCTGCTCCGTTCCTATTCCTTGGGACCTCCAAACCCTCACCCACAGCAGCGTGGCAATCCCAGTGACATGCAGGACTTAAATATGCTGCATCTTGGGAAAACACCATCCCAGCCCCCATGGCACAAGAACAATGAAGCAGGGGGTTTTTTTGTTACCTTCATCTGGTCATTTTGGTAAAAAAATTTAGCCATACTACTTGTCACAGAAGCAGGAACCCTGGAAGGAAGAAACTTGTGCTTCCAAAGCTGTGGCCATGGCAGTGCATCCCCATGACTGGACTTCCTCCACCTGCAGTGGCTGGGCTGCACTTGTCCAGTGGAAACACCCAAGAGAACAGGCCCTGCTCAGTCCAGAGGCTCTTCCCAAATCTGGCACAGCTGACCAACAAGCAAATGGCCACTCTGCCAGAGGCCATCCTCCCTGGTCAGTCCAAGCGTGTCCTGGGGTACGTCAGGCACAGCATCACCAGCCAGGCAAGGGATGTGATTGTCCCGCTCTGCGCTGCACTGGGGCGGCCTCACCTCGAGTTCTGGGGGCAGTTTTGGGCACCACAACATGAGAAAGATGTAAAGCTCTTAGAGAGTGTCCAAAGGAAGCCAACGGGGATGGTGAAGGGCCTTGAGGGGAAGGTGTATGAGGAGTGACTGAAGGCACTGGGTCTGTTCGTCCTGGAGGAGACCAAGGGGAGACCTCATTGCAGTTACAACTTCCTCATGAAGGGAAGCGGAGGGGCAGACACTGATCTCTTCTAGTCACCAGTGACAGGACCCAAGGGAATGGCCTGATGTTGTGCTAGGGAAGGTTTAGGTTGGATATTACTAAAAGGTTCTTCACGTAATGTGGGGCTGGGCACTGGAACAGGCTCCCCAGGGAAGGGGTCACAGCACCAAGCCTGACAGTCTTTCAAGCGTTTGGACACCACTTTCAGGAAAATGATGTGATTCTTGGGGATGTTCTGTGCAAGGCCAGGAGATGGACTTCATGGTCTTTTCGGGTCCCTTCCAACTTAGCATAGTCTGTGATTCTGCGATTCTGAGAAGCTGATGCTCCATCCCACTCGCCTCACGCCAGCCCCACCACAGCGCTCAAGGTGTGCGTGCAGGGTGCGCGGGCCGTGAGGCACCACGCGGCCCGTACCCGAACGCTGGCGTCCCAGGGCGGGGGCCGCGCTCGCCTCCGCCCGCCGCCCCGCAGCCCCAGGGGCCGCTCCGCGCCGGCG